>JAQQAC010025234.1:30687838-30706019 GCA_029783875.1 Phataginus tricuspis | reverse complement strand
ATCCCCTAAACTTGCCTCAAGAAATAAAATAAGAATGCACGTAGAAACACTGGGTGCTTTTTGACCTGAGACAAGAAGTAGAGCTATTATAGTTATTTCTCTATATCCTCTGTGATGGGTCACATTTCACAATTCAGTGCTTAAACACTGGGATTTAAAAACGGGGGTCAAGATTCTGACAGCTCTCATACTCCTCTTCTGTCTCCACACCCTGACTTGGTTTACATAAAAGAGATGTAGAAAATGCATTACAGTGACAGGGCGCCATTCCCAGTTAACTGAAATAATGAAATGGGAGTAAGATTTGCAAATTACAAAGCACCTAAAAATGTAACGCACATGAGTCCATTTTGACAGGATGACCCTGAAGGGACAGTGATTAAACGAAGGCCCAAGTACCTGGAGTATTTATATGAGGGGCAGTAATGTACTAAGTGGACATAGTAAATGCAGGGGCAGGGAGGTGAAGATGGAATGCAGAGTGGGTTTGTGTCCAGAAAACCCCCATTACTCTTTCAATGTCAGGGCCCACGCTTCCAGGACAAGGCACGATTTCTGACAGTAATGAGGGTAAGAATAATTTTCTCAGCTGTCTTTCAGCCAGTCAGACCAATTTCTTGGATTATCTTAATCTAATTTATTGCAAGGCCTGTCTATTCGTAATCTTGGTTCCACATCTTCTTTTACTTTGGAGTTAATCACAAGGGTTACTCTGAGTCCATGATTATAGGAAGTCTCTTGTTTCTAAGGGACTATTTAGAAACAGAAACTAAATGATTACTTTATTATTATTAGCTTGTGAGTATGCTCTAGCTTACTTTTCTAAAGTTCCGAAAGCACTTAATCAAGAAAATACAAAACTATATTAAGCTACAAGCAAAAAACTCCTTTTCACATACCCCATCTCACATCTTTCCCTGGAGGGAACTGCTGACTGGGTATGTATTCTTCCAAACATTAACTTTTACAAATATTCATGATATATTCACATATGCACACACATGTGATTTTTTTTACATGAATAAGTCTACATTATTTATCTGCTACTTGAACTTTTCACTTAAGAATAAGTCAAGGGTCATATGCACCCGTGTGTCTATCACAGCACTATTTACAATAGCCAAGATATGGAAGCAACCTAAGTGTCCAACAGTAGATGAATGGATAAAAGAAGATGTGGTACATATACACAGTGAAATATTATTCAGGCATAAAATGTAAAGAAATCCTACTATTTGCAACAACATGGATGGCTCTAGAGGGTATTATGCTCAGTGAAATAAACCAGGTGGAGAAAGACAAATACCAAATGATTTCACTTATTTGTGGAGTATAAAAACAAAGCAAAACGGAAGGAACAAAATAGCAGTAGACTCAAAGACACTGAGAAGGGACTAATGGTTACCAAGAGGAAGGGGTTGAGGGGGTGAGGGGGAGGGGAAGGGGATAAAGGGGCAATAATTTGCAATGACAATATAAGCTGGTCATGGGGAGGGTAGTACAGCATGGAGAATACAGTTAATGATGCTGTAACACCTTACTACATTGATACATAGTGACCACACTAGAGGGGGTAAGGGTTTAATAATATGGGTAACTGTTGAATCACTGTGTGTATCTGAAACCAACATAAAACTGTCTATCAAAGACACATTAATCAAAAAAAAAGAATAAATCAAGGGCATCTGGCCATATCCGGACATACAGGTGTGTCTGTGATAGTCACAGACCCTGGCAGACCAACTCCCCTATGTAAATAGCTATGTGACCTTAGGCAAATTACTTAACTCTTTTCTTGTTTAAAAAAATAATCTACTAGTAACCAAGAGATTGTTGTGAAGATTAAATGAGTTAATACCATAAATATATAAGTATTATAAAATATGTAAAGCACTTGGAACAGTGTATAGAGTAAGTACTATATGTGTGTTTGCCATTGTTACTGCAACAGTCTCCCTTTAGCCAGGGGGGGTATGTTCCAAGACCCCCGTGGATGCCCAAAACCATGGACAGTACCGAGCCCTATATACACTATACCTTTTCCTATACTTATATGTCTATGATAAAGTTTCATTTATAAAGTATGCACAGTAAGAGATCTACAACAATAACTAATAGTAAAATAGAACAATTATAACAATAGACTGTAATGAAAGTTATGTGAACAGGATTTCTCACTCTCTCAAAACATCTTATGATCCTGTACTTACCCTTCTTATGATGACGTCACATGATAAAATGCCTGTGTGATGAGATGAAGAGAGGTGAATGACATAGGCACTGTGATGTAGCATCAGGCTACCACCGACCTTCTGATGACATCAGGAGGACCATCTGCTTCCAGAGTGTGGCTGACTGCAGGTACCAGAAACGGTGGAAAGCGAACCTGCAGATAAGGGGAGGCTACTGTATTTACCTTGTTCTTTCCTTGAATGGCCATACAGTATTCCAGCATTTGGACAAATCATAATTTATTGAGCCCAGTCCCCTGCTGAGAGACACATAGGTGATTTCCCACTTTTTGCTACAGTGAGCATTTTGAACATAGGTCTTTGTATAAATAGGCAAACATTACTCTAGGATAGTTTTCAAGACATGAAATTGCTGCATCAAAGGTCATACTCATTTTTCATGAAAGATGTTGCCAAATTCCCCTCCAAAAGGCTTCTCGAATTTATATCCCTGCCAACTGTTTGTGTCTGTCTTGTCTCCAGGCATCTTCACTGGCAGCCTGGATCCTTGGCATCCTCATTTCTGCACTTGCCTTCCCTAAATGAAACCTCAGTCAAAACCACCACCAATTCATTTGTTTAAGTCCCCGGGACACCTAATCCCTTTGTCTTTTGTAAAAGGAATGAAATGTTTTCGGGGCTCACAGGCCTTCAGTTGTCTGGACCCGGCCCTAGGATGACTTTGAAAAGCACAAATAAAATGCACTTCTGATCCCTAACACTCTCCAGGGAGGCTCGAAGGGGCCCATGTGAGGCCCCGCCGCTGCTCTCTATTACATGCAAAAAGATTTTCAATAGCAGCTGGTGTTTTCCTGGGTGGAGATCAGAGCCAGCATTTGTATATAAATATTATCCGAGGGCCGGAGGGATAATAGGGCTGGAAGCAGAGGCTGCGACCTCCCAGTTGTCCTGTTAATGGGGCGGGGGCACAGGAGTGAGCCCCCTCATCCTTTCCCTGAGCTCCCAGGAGGAAGGGGAAGCCCCCCAGGCCCACCCCATCAGGGAGGCTGGTAATGAAACAGGGGTGGGAGCTGCTGCAGAGCTTGGCTGCAAATCCATGCCAGGCAGAGAAGTCAGGCAAAAAGGTACACTCCATCTGCGGGGCTCAGATGACAATTCTGTTGCCTGCTCTGCATGTCTGGCCAAGTGACCACCTGCAGCCACCGGCCTCCTCGGGCCACAGCTCCTGCCACATAAAGACAAGATGACCATCGACTGAGGTGTCCCCTCTGGTCTCATCTCCAAGTTTGTGTGGCACACCGTGACTTCTACCTTTGTTCAAGGACCTCTCAGAATCAGGGAGAGCTGTGAAGGGGCTGGAGGGCTCTGGCTGGTGAGGGGCCTCCTGGAGCCCTTAGGCAGGAATGTCAATAATTCCGAAGGCTATCTCTGCTAAATTCTGCAAGCCCCAAAGCCATTCATCTTCCAAACTTGTTTTTCAGGCTATTTTATGGCTCAAAACCATTCACCTTTGTTCTTCCAATGATCTCCTTGCCTCCCACGGTTCCCAGGAACCCAGGTCAGGTCAGGAGGGGAGAAAGCAGAAGAGTCTCTGAAACAGGGGATTCCATGGGTCAGAGTGAATTCCGGGGAGGAGACCCAGGGACCCTGGCTCACGTCTGTACCGGGAGGAAATAACTCAGATGATTATCTCAGGCCTTTGGAAGGGAGTGAGGCTTCCCTTTCCCCCTCAGCTCACACGGGGAGGTCCGCACAAAGGAAAGAAGGTCCAGAGATGCAGGGTCTCCCTGGGGTCTGACTATGAAGCAGCATGTACGGCAGGAAAGAGACTTAAGCTCGCTGTACCTCAGTTTCCTTTTCTCTGACAGCCTGGGACTATAAACCTGACACCCTGTATTTCATTAAATTCCCACAGCAGACGTTTGTGGAGTGTGGGCCCTGTGTTCTACACACCACGGACACGGCAGTGAACAGCGCCACGGCGCTGAAGCCCCAGAGCCCTTGCTTGCAAGCAGCCCCTTCCAAGGCCCAGGAAGGGTCTGGAAAGACCCCTTGGGTTACTCATGGCCTTGGGTTTCTCTGAGCTCTGCCAAAGTCAAGTCCTTACCCCAGTGAGAAGGAGCCCTGTCTCTCCCACTCCCGCTGCCCGTTGGTCACGCCTGCCCTCCCTCTGTGTGAGTGGCCTCAGCTCTATGGGAAGCCCCAAGCAGCAGTCAAGGGAGTGGGACACCGAGTCGGAGTCCGGCGGGATATACTCACGTGGTGCATAGTCATTTCCACGCATGTTGGCTTGCTGCCAGCCTCCAGGATGGGCATAGCTCTCAGGAGTACACCTGTACCCAAGTGTCCCCCACCCAATTTTTGACGCCACAGCAGCAGGTGAACCGCCCCATGAACATGTCCTACAGCCCCCAACACTGAAGTGTGTGGTAGCAAAGAAAAAGGTTTAAAATGTACACAGTCACCCCACTCCCAATATCTCGTGTCTTTGGCTGAAGATGGTGTTGAAGGTGATGACTTCCACCATTTTGGGGAGCTACTCAGTTTTCCTGGGTCTCTCCCATGTATATGGGAGATATATAGGATATTAAGCTTTTTTTCTTAATTAATAAACTGATTTCCTCCTATTAAATTAAAAAAATGTTAACAAGTAAAAATTTCAAAATGTAGGGCATGAGAGAGCCAGCCTGTGAGAAATGCTTCCAGTTATTAGGCCTGTAAAATCATAAGTGAAAGTTTCAGTTCCCTAGTTAATGGGAAATGCTCGTCTGTCAGAAATATACCGGATGCATGCAGTTATAATGTGCCATAGTTTCTTTTTTCATTTTTGATGGGAATCATACAAAATAGAACTTACCAAACTGTCCCTGTTTCTGGGATATGAACATGTAGTTATACTACAAATAGTACATGTGTCTATGTGAATTGGCTCATTTTCCACATCTAAAATGTCACTAACAAAAACCAAGTTCTGATCAACCATGCTTGAGAAAAGGCTGAATTATTATCTTTTATGCTCTTACAGAAAATTAACTTCAAAAATCATTATCATATGACAAAGTGATCCCACAGTAGGGCACCAGAAAATATAAGAATTAAAAGGTATGATAGAGGTGTGTCAGGCAGTTAATAAAAATGTTCTGCCATTCTTCCGGAATTTTTAGTGTTTGAGGAATTTGTTGGCTTTTAAAATATGTAAATTGTGGAAGCTCTTTTCTCACTCTAAATAAATGTTCGCTTAACACTCTCAATATTGGATTCTTAATTTTGCATTATTTCGTTTAAAGACAGCTCTCAAATTGCACCAGCTTCAGACCCCCCCCCCCATAAAACCCTGGTCCTCCCCCACAGCCACCATCTCCTAAGCAATTATGATGTGCCAGGAGTTCGGATAAACCCTTTTACGTGCATTACCTAACTCAATCCTCAATCAACCTACTGAGGTAGACTAAGGTTTACAGCATTTATTCTACACAATACAGCTCATTCGGCAGAGTTGTAGCAAGGAGTCAAAAGCACATAAAGCCGGGAGCAGGGCCGCACACACAGAATAGGAACTGTTATTACAAGTCGCTGGGATTCCTCCCAGAGCCCAGGTTTCCTCGTAATTAAAGTTGAAGCGGTAAAAAGAGATTTAAGTATTTTGTACATTAACAGATGACATCAGTAAAGCTACACAGAATGCTGGCAACCGTGGCTGCCTCTGTAGACAGGACCTGGGGCTGGGAGGAGAACACGCCCCCCCTTGTACCTTCACATTTTTAAACGAGTCAATGCATGAAAACTTCTTGTCCCTGTGCCTGGCACCTGGTAAGTGGTCGTAAATGGTAGCCATTGCTATTAGTTATTGTTATGGTCAGTTACTTTTCAAAATTACTAAAATAACTTTTAATAAAATAGGGGGGCCCTGATGTCCAAACTCCCTACCAGCTGGATCTTGTGTTTGTTTCAAATAACTGTTCCTAGCATTTACCAGTGCCAGGGGCTGTAATGCACTATTATGTTTAGTAGTCTCTGAATCTCCATGAGGTAAGTACTATTGTCATCTCTATTTTGCAAATATGGAAATGGAGGCACAGAGAGTTCACACAGCCAATGTGGCAGAGGCTAGGATGAACACCCAGGCTGGTGATTCTAAAGGCCAAAGAATGGTCTCCCTGGACCCTCCTTCTGGTATGTCACATGGGCGCCCCAGCATTTTTTTTCACTCTTGATGTTTGCATCTCCAATGAGCTTCATGTATAGCGGGCCGGTCCCAGAGTGCACCACAGGGAAATGTTATCATTGCAGATGTGAAGGCAGCAGGAGAACCACACAGGGCTTACTAACCAGCTAGAAATTAAGAGGGAAGGGAGGTAAGGAGAGAAGAGGAAGGAAAGAGAAGAGTGAGCATTTACTCTGTGTCAGACGACGGACTCAGCCAGTTCCCACCTCTCCTCCCAGCCCCGCAAGGGCACCTGTTAACCTGATGGCTCCTTCTTAGCTGAGTGGCCTGGCTGGAAGAGTTCACAAGGCCCCTGGGTGGTGGGGCCTGGGGCTCATTGCTCTCTAAGAGCAAAGGGCATTGCCCAGCTCTCCCTCCTTCCTCTGCGCCCCCAAGACTTTCCTTGGCTCGTGCAGCCTAAAGCAAATATTTCTCTACAGCACAGCTCAACTCAACAGGCCTCGGTGGCCTCTGTCTGCTGGAGATTCTTTGGAAACAGGAGGGCCTCTGAGTCTACAGCCAAAGCAGAGACCCTTCCCCACAAGAAGCGAGAATAGAAAAGCCCGTAGGATCTGCTGCACATAAGGCCATGCACCCAGGAGCCTAGAGGCATCTTTCAGGGACAAATCTGCTTTGAAATCTCTGCTCAGTTCAGGAGCACTGAGCACATACCCTTTCAGACACCTCGGCCTCTATCTGACCTCTAAGAGGGACCCTGACCTTCACCTGCCTTGCATGTAGGAATGAGGTGGCCCACTTAGTGTTTTGGACTGCTGAGGGCTTCTGGCAACAGCCATCTAATAAAGGCCTTGTCATACCATAGCTGTGTGACCTTGGGCAAGTCACTTGACCTCTTTGATTTTACCTTATCTGTAAAATGAAAATTACAAGTTAATAAGTATCTGTATACAATAGAGGATGATCCTCCCACCCATCCTAGATTCCAGGTGCCTTTAAGAGAGGGAATAGTCTTATTTATCTTGGCTTTCCTTCAAGGTGCCTTCCCAACAGGGTGCCTTACTCCATAAAAGGGGCTCAGCACAGATTTGCTGATTTAAGGCAGACTTGGGTAGTGTAAAAGAGTATGTGTTATGGGCCATCCAGACCTGAATTTGAATTCTGCCTCTGCCACTGAACTTCTCACCAGGCACCCTTTCGCAGCTTGGCCATCACTCCTAACTGTACCTCCAGGGCTCCCAGGTTAAAAAACCCTAGGGGGAGCCATTCTCACCGTGTGTTCATGGAACAAGACGTAGGAGACCTATTTCCAAGGAAGGATGTAAGGGTTCTAGGCCACTGTGAGTATGAAGTGGGCTGGCACAGGTTGCACAGAGTGCATGCAGACAGACACAGTCTAGAAAACACACAGAGTAAAAGAAGATGCTAACCGAATGTCATGGCAGTCTAGATCCACAACACACTATTTGAAAGCTTGAAGAATGTTGCTAATATGCAAAGATAATATCACAGATTTGTATTTTCAGGGACTTACTTCTTTCCTGGTTGTTCCAGGAAAGATTTTATAAGCCTTGTGGCTTTTTTTTTTCCATTGTGAATGTGGAAATGGTTCCATTAGCAAAGATATATGAATTTTTAACAACCCCCCCCAAAAATGGTCTATTCATATAAATGAAGCTTCATCTTCATTTTATATTGATAAGCTGCAGAGCTGACATAAGCAGTGTTTTTTTTTCTTTTAAAACTGTCTTGTCATTCTAAGAACTCGAGGCTGTTTGCAAAATGCCCTTTTAAGGGCCTCAGGTCTTTCTACTGTGAAAGAAAACGTGTGCAGTGAACACTGCTTAGACTCAAAGGTTTCTAGCAGCACTGCTCTTCTCTGGCAGAGATTAGGGGCCTCCTCAAATCACAAAGATTTAAAGGAGGAACCTCTGCCACCACTGCCACCATCTCTATCTTGGGCCAACAAGACCAAAAACTCACCTTCTGCCTCCTAGGTTTTTAGGAACCACGTTCTGGTTTTCTCTGCCACCTATTCTGCCCTTCTTTAGAAATGGTTTGTGTACGTGGAGCCAGCCCTGCTGTACCATCTGTATCCAGCCTGTGTCTGCACACACGGGTTTCCTTGGGAGCATCCCCGTGTATCAGGAAGAAATGCGGTCTGGATGAGATGAAGCAGGAGAGAAACAAACCTTGGGTTGATGGAGGAGAAAGCTAGCAGGAGTCAGAATACCAACACTCTGTTCATCTTGTCACCTGAGAGCTGCATTCTTGACCCCTGTAAGTCTGGGAGAGGAAATCCCGGGGCAAAATACCTCTAAAAACCGAAATCAGTCAAAGGGAGAAATAAAGTTTAAAACCCGTTTATTGCTTACAAACTGCAGTCCAGGGCTGTCTTTCTCCTCTGCTCCGGAAGAAAGCAAGCCAGCCCCTCCCCTTAAACTCTCATGTTCAGACACGCCCTCGGTTGCCCAGGTAATTACCCATTGACAGGAGATGAACTTCTCTCCACCCCTGAGGATATGGAAATACACTAAAGCCAGGGGAGATACTCTGGAATTGTTACAATTTTACACACACCCCTGAGACTCAGATTCCCTACCTGTGAAATGGGGATGAAAACTCTTCTCCCGTCCACCTACCTCAAGAGGATGGATCCTTCCCTACCACCCTCCTGAGAGCAGAGAGCTGCCGCCACTCTGACCCACACCCCACAAATAATAATAATCCCGCAGCACAGCGGTTGTGAACTCAAGTGCCCAACGTGGACACAAGTGAGGAGCTGTCGCGGTTCTGCATGCCTCTCTCAGCTGCAGAGTTTTTCAGCAGCCCAAACCGTCCACCCTCCCAGCCGGGGCCTCTCTCCTACCACCACTGCTCAGCAGCCTTGAGCCAGTGACTTGCCACAAAGGCCCCAGAGCTGAAAACTGTTACACAGTGAGGGTTCAGGGGCTTTTATGTTCCCATTTGAAACAATAATTAGGAAGACTCTGGAGGAACATGAGGGAAACATCTATAATACAATGCTGAGCGAAAAACACAGTCACAACAACCGCATCTATCATTATTACATTTGCAGACTTTGGATGGAATCGGACCTAGGTTTGAATCCCAATTCTGCCAGCCGTGACCATGTGACCTCTCTCTCAGAGCCTCAATGTCTTCTTTAAAGTAATGGGATAATAAGTCCTTCCTTCTAGACTCACTGCAAGAATGTGGTGAGAAATGTGTAAAAGCCCCTGGGGAGAAAGTTCACACTATGTGCATATCTGAGTATGTGCAAGGATACAGATGAGAATGGATCCCAGGCGACAGGGCAGGGTCCTTTCAGAGATAAGAAGGCACGGGTGTTTGTTCGATTTAAGATTGTTGTAATAACTTAAATGAGGACTTTGGACTAGAATAATCCAATTAAGTAGGATTCCTCTAGTCAACAACCCTGCCCTTCTCACCCATGCTGGGAGGTGCTGCTCCTATGAGGTCTGGTCTTGGGACAATTACATAAAAAACAAAGATACAGAGCTTCTGTAGCTCCCCCACCCCCAGCCCCTGCAACCCTTCAGTCCTGTCTGTGATCTGTTTCTTAGGGAAATCTCCAACATCCAACAGGGCAGAAGGCAATGAGGAAGGAAGGCTGGATGATGAAAGGCAGATTCATAACTGGAGAACACAATAATTAGCGTTTTGGATAAACGCTTAGAGGTGCTCTCAGAGATTTTTTTACCTTGGTCGCAGAACTCTTACACACCCTTTAGCAAACCACGAGGCTTTCCATGGGGTGTCAGGCACCCTTGAAAGTGCATCTAGCCTGTGGGTTCCCACTGCCTGGATTTCGGATCTCCAGCATCTGCAGCACGTGGGGTGTGTTCAATCAGAGGCAGATGACTGGGGTGGGACTTGATCTGTTCCTAGACCATTATCAATGGAAACAGGCTCAATTATTTTCATTATATGGAGTCAACCGGGACAAGATGAATCATAGGTCTGAGCCAGAGAAGCATGGGTTACGGTGAGGGAGAAAGAGGACACAGACGACACTGGCTGTGCCCACTGAGCCATGATGCCATGGAGGGTTAGCAAGGATGGGAAGACATCAGAGGCTTGCCTGTTCCTGTTCTGCCAGTCCCAGCAGAACCTCCAAGGGCCAAGGCTGCATGTACTATGTGACCACCTCTAAACGCCTCAGGTGGAAAGAGCTTCATTACGACCACACCGAAACAATCCAGTGTCAGGGGAGGGACCGCAGCAACCTGGGCTCCTGCAGCCCCTCTCCCTTACCCAGCCACCCCCTTCTCCTGTCCAATCATGACAGCTCACATTACTGAGAGCATGCCACCACCAGGCACTGTGCTAAACACTTGACGCACACCGTCTTACTTCACTTCCCCAGCAACCTGTGAGTTTGGGCTATTACTGTTCCATCTCACACCTGAGCAAACTGGCTCAGAAAGGGTTATGTGACTTGCCCACACTGGTAGCTGGCAGATCTGTCTGACCCCGGAGCCCAAACTCCCAGTCACTACAATCTTCCCTCTTTTCTTCACCTTTCTTTCTCCTATTTATGCCAAATGCTCTCTAATACCATCTCCCTCATCCCCAAATCATATCCTGTGTCTTCTGGGGGTTTGGGGCTACACAGGAGGCTGACCCCAGAAAAAAAAGGTTCCTCAGGTGGAGGAGTTACTGTTTCTGAGATTTCTCAAGGACAGGAAACTTCCCAGGCTGCCTGCCATAAATCCAAGCCTTCCTTCGTTTGTGATTTCACCCCGGGAGCAACACTCCAGGATGACTCGTCTCTAGCTGGCAGGAGATCTCCGGAGACTGGAGGTGACCTTGTCCAGGCATTCATACCCCGTGCCTGTTTCCCATTTGTCAAATGGGCAGCCCGGCCTCCCTGCCAAGCTTGCTGTGGAGTATCGGTGAACTCCATGTCGAAAATGGAGCATGTCGAAAATAATTTTTAAAAGAGAATGCCAAACATTGACAGTCATCCAACTCAAGCTACACCCCACATACCAAATCTAAATCCACTCCAATCTTAATTCTGGCTGCAAGGTTCACCTGCACTCCAGCCATCTTCTCGCCATATGGGAAAACTGCAATTATCAGGAAAAGGAAGGCGACATGGATAATAACCCCCTTTTTCCCAACTGTAATTAGTCACTACTCCTTTAGTTCCTCATCACCTCATGCTATGCAAACCCATACTACTAACTGCTAGCATTCACGGGCCCTAATCGGCTGTGTTTTTTATATTTTTTCCTCATTTAATCCCTTTGGGAGTGTCTATGACTAGCCTCACTTTACAGATGAGAAAAATAAAGTTTCAACCAATTGATCACAGAGACTTAAAGGTCACACAACTAGTAGGTGTCAAAGCCCAGAATCCAAATCAGATCTGTCAGTCTTCCCTACACTGCATAGCCTTCACTTTCTTTGTTTTAATATGACAGGCCCCGGCACCCTATGGCCACCTTCTCCACTTAGTTTTTTTCAGATTTCTTATGCTTTTTAGTTATGAATTGACTGCTGTGCCCCTTCGGCACCCTGAGAAATGGTAAAGCCATTTGGACAGGGATGTTTTGTGTCGCTTGCCAAGGGAGTGCCCCTCCATGCCTAGAACAACGCCTGACACATAACAGGTACTCAGTAAACATTTATCGAACAAGTGAATTTGCCCCAAAATTCTCATCAGCTATTTTCAACTGTCCCTTCTACCAGATTATAAATTTTGATGGCATTTTGTTCATCCCAGTGTCCCCTGCTCCTCACCCACCTTCAGAGGGGAGAATGATACTTTGAACACGGGAAAATATTCAATAAAATTTGGGGGACAGGATTGAACTCTTTCTATTTGGCTTTGGAAAATGTATCGGGGTGCTCTGCTATGTGGGGAACTCCCTCTGCGTCCTACAAGGAAGGTGGTTAGCAGAAAACCGAGCAGGGTGGGAAAATAGGCGGCACTTCCTCTCCGTGGCCATGGATTCAGTCTCTCCATCCTGCTCCATGATGCCAATGGACAGGCACCACAGCCTAAGGTAAAGGTACCATCCTTGGCTTTTTTTGCCTCGTTTCTGACTCATCTGCCACGGGTTGCGGGACAGGGCTCAGTATGCGGCTTCACAAACTCTTGGCCGAGCAGCAGGCTAAGCGGCTGTTGGAAATGATAGGGAAAAAAAAGGATCTAATTAAGCAGAGTAGGTGATGGTGTCAGGAAGAAAAAGCAAGCAAGTGGCAGTTTGGATATCTGCCTGCAAATAAAAGAGGCGACCGTCGTTTCTCCTCTGGCTCCTGTTTGCCCTATAAATCTCAGTTCACTAATCCAAGTGTTTTAATTATCACTGTATAATACAACATGCTGTGTTGGGCCCATCATGGGGAAATTAAAACGAAGGAAGTGGGTGGAGGGATTCGGGCTACCCCATTCTCCCATTTCTCTTGACACTAATGTGAAGGTGTTTTTCCCCCTTCTACCATAAACACAACATGAGGTTGTCCAGTATCAAACATATTACCTTCTTCCATGCACAAAAAGGAACTTCAGGGCCTGAGCTCTTTTCCAAACGTCATGCAACTTGGGGGCCAGGAGTCACCTTGGCTACTGCTGACACTTAGTCCCCAACAGGGTCGTGATGTAAACACCAGCTCCAAAGTGAATCCCCGAGGGAAGCAGCATGAGGGTTAAGACTAGCTTTGAATTGCACTTCTACTACCTACTAACTGCGTAGCCTGGGGCAAATCACTTAACCTTTTTGAGCCTCAGCTTCTTAAAATAAAATGGCGACAAGATTAAATAAATAACATAAAGCACTTAGCACAAAGCCTGACACACTGTAAGTGCCATGCAACACACTCCCATCTCCCAGGCTTTACCTTCGCCATTCCGACTGCCCGGTGAGAGCAGAATTCCAGAAAGCTGCCTGCCTCCGTCCTTCCTTTCCTCCTCAAATGCCACCTTATGGGTGAGCCTCCCCTTTCCCCCCTAAATGGCATACTAGCCCCTCCTCTCAAACCACACACTGCACTCCCCCTTGAGTTCTTAATTTTTGTCCATAGCACAAAGTACTACCTGACGTTTTACATACATGTATTTACACTGTTTTGTCTCCTTTCGGGTACACTGCTAGGAGGTAAACTCCAAGGAGGCAGGGCTTTGGTTTTGTTGACTGCTGTTATCTCCAGCACCTGTAGCGGAAGTGCCTGTCCTACAGCGAATAGTTAATATATACTAACTGAATAAATAAACAGAAGCTATCCTTTGGATGATGGTGACTGGAAAGGGCCACGAGAGACCGCGTAAGCCTAAGTTCACGGGCTAGGAAACTGAAGCAGACAGAAGTCAGATGACTTGCCCTCTGGTTCGTGCTTTGCCAGAACTGAGTGGTGGTGGAGGCTGGAGGCCCTGACTCCTGCTGTCTTGCTTCTGCCCCGAGCCAGCCTGCTCAGACCAACGACTCAGCACACTGGTACCCTGTGCTGCTCAGCTGGGGAATAGAAACAATTAAGCAGATGGCTTTCCCTCCCAAGGGCTCAGGACCAGGATGCCCCAGTGACTGGCAATCTGTAAAAGCAAAAAGGACAGGTGGAGATACCACAGCCACTCTGGAAATCCATCAACAAATGTGCTCAGAGTTGAGGAACTGCAGACAGCTGCAGCACAAAGGAGCCAGAGGCCACTGCATTTCTAAAAAGCCACCGGTATCAAGGACCCTCTCAGCTTTCTGCACTGACCAAAGGCAAGCACTGCTGTCCCGATTCTGGGGCGCCTGGATGACTTCCTCTCGCACAGACACAGGGGACCCTCTGGAGTTGTCCAGTATCAAACGTATTACCTTCTTTGCATTATAGATGCAAACCCCAGCTTCTCCAGTCCCAGGCCCACGATCTCCCTGGGTACCAACTCCCATCTCTTAGGATCCTTCTTAAGATCATATGAGAAAGCACATACACAGCGCCTGGCACAGTGCACAGTGCATAGCAGGCACACAGTAAATGAACTGTTCTGTATGACACTGATGACATCCAGAGTCAGACCCTCCCTCCCTGCCTCCCCCATCCACCTCACCACCTCTTGGAGCTTAGACTTAAGGGTCTTGCAGATGAAGGGGATATTCAACCTTAGAAATCCAGCCCCAGATAACTTTTTTAAAGGAGCTCATTTTCCCATTCAAGGAGAGTGGAAAGAATTCAGACTCCACACCAGGTGCCCCGCTTCCTCCAATCCACTAAAGACCTCTTATGGCCCCAAAGGGAAGATTCCAGCCCAAGAGTGTCAGCCATTCAGGTTCTCTTTTCCCATAAAGTAGGATCTGGCCCAGAGTTCCCTGGAGGCTGAAGTGACAAAAGACCCAACAAGAATATCCTATACGCCCTTCACTTCCCATCCCCTTAACCAAATCATCAGATTTGAAGCCCTAAAGAGTTATCAGAATGTGGCGACTAAGTGAGTCCTGTTGCTTCCACTTACACCGGGTGAGCTGATTCAGTCCCTCAACCGCTCTGAACCTCACGGTTTCCTCATCTGTGTAAAGGGAACAGCAGTACCTACCTCATGGGGCTAGAGTAAGGACTCAAGGAGAATGCACAGAGCCTGGGACATTAGCTGCTGTTTTGAATATTCAAGCCAAGAAGCCCAGCGCAGCCAACGCCAGAATCAGAAGCATTAATTGCCCCAAAAGAACACTCTGTACAGCAAAGGCAGCTCTTCCGTAGACCACAGACCAGACTCGACCCCTCTGCCATGGGCCGCAGGTTGGGAGCAAACGTTAACTCCACCAGAGCTTTCCACCAATCACATGAAGCCATGTGGGGAGAGGTCCGCAAAGCAAGGGTGCAGACCGTACAGGTGGGGCTGACACCCAAGCAATGCCTGAAAGAGGGGCGCCTGCTGTGGGGGACACTTCTCGTGAAATCACCCGGTCTGTAGTAATCGCTGCTTTGGACTTCCCAGGGTCAAGTGCCATCTTTGATGACTTAGGATTTCGGGGTGTTCCCGCTGCAGCATGGCCCACCGGTGACACACCTGGGCTCCGGGGTGACCCAAACCTAGCAGCGTGCTCCAGGACACTCCGGGGGCTCGGAAGCTGGCGATTTCTGGCTACTCCCGTGACTTCCCTGGGTGTCCCCCACCCCCGGCCCTGGAGCTGACAATGACCGCCTCTGCGGGGAGCCTGAGCGCGCTAAGGCGCGCCCAGGGGACGGCGCCCAGGTCTCGGCCGCAGGAGCAGGAAAAGGCCGACGAGAGAGGGGCGGCGCGCGGGTCCGCACAAGCTGACACCCTTTCTCTGCAGCAGCTGCTGAAAAAATAATCAGAAGAAAGCAAGTGGAAGGCGAGCGGGGGCGGGGGCTCCTCCCGCAGGCGCCCCCGAGGCCGGCCCGGCTTGCGGCCCGGAGCCCGGGAGGCCAGGGAGGCCGGGGAGCGCCGAGGCCCCGCTGCGCCCGGCCGGGCGGGGGCGGCGGAGGAGGAAGCGGGGGCGGCCGGAGCGCGGTGGGGATGTTTAAAGGAAATTTACAATCATTTCCTCTCTGTGGTTTGGTGACAAATCAACAACATCCTGTTCTTTTGTGAGGCTCCGGGCGCCTGCGAGGCGGGGGCAGCGCTCCGGCTCTTAAAGGGACACACACCGGCCCCCTCGCCCCCCCACCGTTCCCCCGCGGCTCCAAAAGAAAAAAGCCTCCCCGAGGAGCCACCTCCGGGGGCGCGCGGCCGGCACGCGGGGGCTGCAGCCCAGGCCGTCCCCGGGCGCGGCCCGGCTCGCGGCCGCTCCCCCGCGGCGTCCCCCCGGGACGGGAGGCGACGGCGCCGGCGCACCCCACCGATGGATGTCGCGGCCCGGGACCAGCTCCCTCCGAGGGGGCAGGCGGGGGCGGAGGGGGTTCCCCTCCCTCTCCCAGCCCCCGGGCAGCGCCCGCCTGGCTTCGGACCTCCGGGTAGTTTTAATTCCCCTCCCCCAAAGCCCTTGCCTCGAATTTTCCAGCCCCCAAAACTACGGATTTATGGTTAAAATGTCGACGTACGCACACGAGGTTTATAAAACGCCAAAGCAGAGAGAGGCTTCCCGAGCTGTGGGAGGAGTAATGAGAATCAGATGGCTAGAACCAGAAAAATACAAAATACTCAACTGCCCTCCTGGGATTTCATTCATTCAGTCATTTAATGAGCATTTTTTACTAAGCTCTGGTCACCATTCTAAGGCCCCGTACGGCAGAAACTATATAGACACGGTCCCTGCTCCCAGGGGGCTTTGATTCTCAGAATGAATGAGTGAATGAGTGGATAGGATTATTTCATAGCTGCAAGTGCTGTAATCAAAGATGGTCATATTCTAGAACAGTGGTGTGCTATAGGGAAACTTCTGAGGAGGTCACTATCTGACCTGTGGCCTGAAGGGTAAAAGGTGCCAGTTCTGGGAAGAACCGGTTGAGGGGTTACCAGGAAAGAGACTGGAAAGGGGTCGGGCAGCACCTCTGCTCATCCCCAAGACCACCTAAAGGACACCCCAAGGACAGGTTTCCCTTATAAGGACAAGCCTTGGAGGTTGGCATCCAGGAAAAGAAGACCTGATCTTTCTGGTCTGGTTACATAACCCAGACAAGCCTTTTACCCACTCCAGGCCTCACAGTTTCTTGCTCTGGAAAATAAGGACACTTAACTAAATTCAGTAGTTCCTAACCCTGGATGCAAATTAAGAGTTCCCCAGGGAGTTCTTCTAAAACACAGACCCCAGATCCCACCTCAGACCTAAGGAATAAGAGCCTCTGGTAATGGAGCCTGGGCACGGGCATTTTTTTAAGGCTCTGGGGTGAGTTCAGATGGCAGCCAAGGTTAAGGGTCACTGATCGCTAAACTCTGGGTTTAAAATGCAGTGAGAACTATTTGGATTCAAGGTATAATCATTCACATCACTGAGTGCTCAGCGACTCCAAATATGCTATGTATTTATTTTATTTAAGTTATAAAGAAAAACTCTACCAAATTAGACACATACTATTATTATCCCCCATTTTACAGATGTGGAAACTGAGGTACAAAGAGGATACAAGATTTGGTCAGGAGCACACAGCTAATAAGTGGTCTTGCCTGAATCCCCTAAGCTTGTGTGCTTTTCCAGTGACAAGGTGTAAATTTCTACCTAATGGAGTTGTTACTCACACAGAGTAGCTACCAAGAGGACACCACCAGTGGCTTTAAGCCTGGGCAGTTTGTACATCTTTGACAGAGGCAGGGTACTGGCCCGGATGACCTCTGGTCATTCTGACAGCTCCTCAGTGTGCATGCCCACAGCATAGGTCCCAAACGATAGAGTGTAAGCTTAAGAAAACAGCCTTTTATGTTTCTCTTCATTGTTCTTCTTGGTCGTTTTCAAGAATGATTCCCATAAAACATGTAGTTTTCCCTTAGCCAGACAGAGGAACCATTTGGCAGGGCAAGGAGAGACAAGAAACTTCCTGTGTACCCCAGGATGGCCAGGATAGAGTGCACTCACCCGCCCCCACTTTCCCATAGGGGGCCTGCCACTGCCCTTTTCACCTTTTGACCACCTTCCCATTTGTGCAGTCCCTGCGGCAGGACCCAGAGGAGGGCCTGGTAAGTGGGAGCTGAGACACGTTCCCACTGGAAGTCAATGATCTGTTAAAGCAGAGATTAGAAAAAAGGAAAGGTGGTCCATTCTTTCCATGGAATACTGTACTGCTGTTAAAAAGAGAGCTGTTAGAAAGATGCCCATGGTGCATAAGCTAAAGAAGAGGATCTTCTCACTGATAACAGTGTAATCCCCCCAACACACACACACACACACACACACACACACACACACACACACACACA
>JAQQAC010025234.1:30667274-30687828 GCA_029783875.1 Phataginus tricuspis | reverse complement strand
ACACACACACACACACACACACACACACACACACACACACACACACAAACGCCTGCGCGCGCGACCAGCATGACAGATTCCAAACTGTTACTGGGCAGATGTGTGGAGGGTGGAGGACACACAGTAGGGGCGAGTGTGGTATACTAATAGTATACTTTTACTTTCTCTGTATTAATCACCATATTATTTAAATTGTTGACACAACAATCATGTATTTTTTTTTAATAAAGGCATTTCTATTTATAAATAATGCAAATAGATGTTAGAAGGGGGATCATAAAAGCCCACCCTGAGCCCTGGGAATTCCATCTAGGGTAGACCCCTGGCAATGGCCTCTTTGCAGATTTTTCCAGCTGGTGCTAATGGTCCCATTACCTGCCACCGTTGCTTTCTCCTCACTGATGACGATCCAGTGGTGGCGTCTTACCTGGTCAGCTGCCTCCTCTCCAGCCAGCGAGTATTCCACGGAACCTGGAGTTTACAGAAAATGAATCTGAGGCCCCAGCTCCAATTGATTCAACAGAGGACAAAGTTTTCTTAATAGGAAAAAGTTGTCAAAGGTTCTATTTGAAGGTGGAAGTGGGAGATGGGCATGGCATTGGTGTTCAAAGGCTCTGACTTTCCTGTGTGTCTGTGTGTTGTTCTGGAATCTGAGAAGTGGAATCTGACAGACCAAGATCGGAAGAGAACAACAGCGCTTTGTGGTGAGAACCTTATTTCAGGAATTTGGAAGGTTAGGGAAAGGGGTCTGCTTATAATTTAAGTGCAGAACTGTCCCCTCCAATGAGGACCTGGTCACAGCAATTCATGGCCTGTGTGACTGGCCCAAGATGAACTGTCATATTCTAGGAATAGTTTGTCCACTCTATGCATCCTCTTAGTTATGTTTTCTTAGATCTTTGTAGTTTATAAACAACATGGTCTTGTGGTTAAGAGCCTGAGCTAAGGAGACAGAGAATCCAGGTGGGATTCTCAGCTCCACTACTCTTCCCAACCTGTGTCCTCTTTTCTGGAACAGGAAATTGTAATAGTACTTATTGCATAGAGTTGTTTGGTAAGAATTAAATAAGGGAATACAGGAAAAGCCCTGAGCCCTGTGCCTGGCACACACAGTCAAGGGTAATTGTTGGTTTAATGACTAACAATAACAAGATCCAAGGTAGTTATTAACTGTACCTTGCAAATGAGAACAAGGAAGGTGACTGAGCTCGGTGGCTCACCAATGATCACACATTTACTAGCTTATACATCCAAAAAGGTAAGTCTGAATCTTGGCCTGCAGAATTGGAGGTCTTCCAGAAGACCTGTGTCCACAAAAATCCTACATGGTTGAGCTATCACTGCATTAAAAAATTATCACCTTCTTCTTAAGTCTTTCAACAAGGCCATACTTACACATACTCCTGTGCGAGCTGCTGTACAGTCAAGACAAATGAAATTCCTTCCTTCCATTCATCTGGGCCTGCTTGTGACTTTTAATCTTTCCAAAGCCCTTAGAAATAGGAATCCTTCATTTCAGTTTTTTTTTTATTAACTTTTGCTTCCTTCTTCCCCAGTCTAGTTAGGAGAAAGTTTCTGGGGGTAGGAGGTTTACACGGATGGGCCATTAACAGCATAACAAAGCAGAAGGAATTTTCCAGGTCACCAGCCAACAACTTTAGAATGGTATTTAAAATTCACTGGCTTAGGGGGAGGGAAAAAGGTTGGTTAGAAGAGGGTGGGGAAGGATTTTACCCAGATGATGGGGAACTGGGGAACGCCCTTTTTTATAGTTAGCAAAACCAGTAAACACCATAACATTCTGCTTGGTTCTGGGCTGATCTTTTATCATTGTACTTGAAATGCAGATATGGGGGAGGAAACAAATGTCTGTCTGCTGAATCCATAAATAAAAGGTTCTCTCTGGCTTCAGATTTCAAGAACACCTGGATTGCTGGTCTTGCTTTGCTATTTATATGCTAAAACATAACATACCCATAAATTTTTTCTGAGCCCACTGAACAGTCTCTCTCTGCGTCTCTGTCTCTGTCTGTCTCTGTCTCTCTCATACACACCCTGCCTTACTCAGCTGTGGCAAAGCCCAGCAGGAGAAGAGCTATGGTCATGCTGTGTTACCCATGTCTGCACTCTTAAAATTTATTTCTTGGCAGTCTGAAGACATGGGGGAAAGCAGCTTCAGCACTTAATTGGTAAGCAGATCTGTTCTAGTAGAAATGTATTTCTAGGGATCACCCTTGCTGCTAAAGGAAGAACAGCCAGCAAAGAGTCCTGCGGAAACTTGGTAGCTGCACCTTATCACTGCCCTACAACACTTGACTCTCTCCCACAGTGCATTGCCCCAGGAACTTGGGGCACAGCACAGCATAGCCCTGGGAGCTTCTAGAGCCCCTGCCAAATTGCACAAGGCTGCTTAAATTGTAGTTACACGCATTTTTAGGTTTTTCTAGTACAATGGCTTCCAGACTCTTTAAAATGCAGCAGAATCCTTTTCAAAGTAACAGAAAATATAAAAAACAGATTAAAACTACAGTTTCTGGTTGAAATCAATCACAGTGTTGCCCAAAAGGGGCCCCTGGATTCAAAGTTTGAAAAAAAAAAGTCACTCCTTTAGAATACCATTCTATTATTACGTTAAGTAATTTTGTCATTATCACAAAATCCAAACTCCTCACTATGCCTATAGAACTTCTTTTAACCCAGCCCCTCCCTACCTGAGCTTGATGCAGTTATACCCATGTTGCCTATTCTCTTGATTTACTTCTCAGTTTTGTTGGTGCAGGTTGTCCACCAGCTCTCCTGAGAAGAGAGAAATGCGAGGTAAATTTTTTGATACCTTGCATATCGGAACATATCTTTCCTTTTATTCTTTCTTCACATTTTGATTGGTAGTTTTTCTGGGTATAAAAGCCTAGTTGTAAATCATTCCCCAACAAGCCTAGGTCTCTCCAGTGTCCAGGTCTTCTAACTAGAAGCTCCTTTTGCACCCCACCTTCTGCCCCTATGTGGCTAACACCTCATTATACTTGTCAGGGAAACATCCCTGCCCAGCCACCTGCCCCTCCAAGGGTGGGCAGATAACCCACCCACTTGCTCCCACAATAGCTAGTGCTTTTCCTCTCACTACAATTACTATACCATATTATTATTACCCATTTACTTCTCTGTCCTCTACTAGCCTGTGAATATAAGGGCTGAAAAATATATAGAGTCAGAGCACCACTCAATAAATATTTGTACAACAAAGGAATAAATGAATGGTTGTGATGGTATTTTTATTACAAGGTACAATGTACGATAAAATGTTTGACAAGTGCCCTTACCAGTTGCCCTTACCATTTTTCATTCAGTGACAACAGGGACCAGGTCTGCCCTGCTTGCTGCAATGTTCCCAACAACTAGAACATAATGACAGCTTAATAAAGAAATGCTGAATGAATGAACTAGTCCAGACAAAGGGAGCCCTATGCATTATACCACCAAAAAACCTAAGAGAAAAAGTCCCTAAGCTGTCTAAAAAAAAAAGGAGATTTGGAATGAAACTCAATTAATCATCTTTTCCCAACCATATCAAATAGCAAACAGAACTGTCTCCCAATTCCCTGTTCCAGATATAGGCATTCCCTTCTTTGGACACCTGAGTTTGAAGCCCTGGAATTGTTTGGCTCAAGCCCTTTCCTTCATAGTCTGTTTCTTTTCAATCATCAAGTCCTGTTGCCTCCTCTTCCTTCATAGCGGTGCTCACACTGACCCTCCTTTTTCGTTCCTCTTGCCAGGCCCCCATCACCCCACACCTTGGTTTTCACAGGGCTCCCTCCTTCAGTCCAAGTCACTTTGACACCTCTGACAGATTAATCTCTTGGAAGCGTCACTTTTCAGTATCTAAAACACCTTCAGAGGTTCTTAATTTCCTTCCACATTAAGTCATACCCATTCGCCATTTTTCAACCTTCAGAATTACTTCTAGTGCTCTACTTTACCTCCCTACACACACCGGTTTGCTTACTGCACATACTCAACTCACTCTGATTAGGCAAGATGCTTCACTGTCTCAGAAACTACAGAGCAGACTTCTGCACTACTTGTGCAATATCTTCTCTGCAATATTCTCCCCACCCCTCTCTTAATTCAATCCATCCTTCCAGACCTGGTTGGACTCCTTCCTCCTCCAAGATGCCTTCATTGGTAACTTCAGGCCTTGCTGATCTTCCAAGTTTAAAATCTGAATAGTACTTATCATCTTTGCAGCCCAGTTAAATCTGGATGGGTGCCTTATATAAAACACTATACTGTGTACATAGATTAGTACAGTCTTCCCAACTAGCCTGGCTGCTCCTTGATGGCAAAGGTGTAGGGATGATCTATTCTTGCACACTCATCCAATAGTTCTTTAGTAAGCTGTCATATATTCTAGTTGTTGGGGCACTATAGTCATCAGGGCAGACAAATTACTATTTGTGTATTTAGGCAAGTAATTTAGACCCCCTAAGCTTCAGTATCCTCATCTGTGAAATGGGATAATAACAGTTCTACCTCATAGAGTTGTTGTGAAGATTAAATGAGATAATGCTAAGTAAAGCAATTTGCACATTGCTTTGATATACACGAAGTAATCAATATATGTTAGCTTTTGTTTTGAGACAGTCCAATCCCTATTCTTAGAGTTGAACTTTGGTCTTGATTTTGTTGCAAACTTTCTGTCACTGAGTCAGCCTTGCAAATAATAATTTCCTGCTAGTGCCTACCTCCATGTCCACCCTCGGCTGGTCAAAGCATATCTCTGCAAGCAGTGGCTAGGAGCAAATTCCATCATGCAAGGTCATCGCAGACCCCACTTTGTCAGTTGGCTGCCCTCGGCACTGATGGATTCAGCACTGAATTGTTTTGGTGCCTTTCGTTTATGAACCTTAAGTCTTTCTTTCTTCTACTTTTTCCTTATAATTATGATATTATAAAAGCAATACATGCTCATTGTAAAATTTCTTTTAAAGTACATTTGACTATAAAGCAAAGAGCAAAAGTCTAACTACCCACCAAAACCTCCATTCTTACTCTTCAGAAATAACCAATTAGAAGTTTCTCGTGTGTATTTCCAGAAACCATCCAAGGCTATAGAAACACACGCATACACTGTACTGTGGTTTGCTTTATTCACTTAACAGTCTTGAACACCTTTCTATAACCACACCTGTACCACACATTGTTTAATGGCAATTTAGATTTCTTTGTAGAAAGCAACTATCACTGATTTCATCAATCCCCTACAGATGGGCATATAGGTTGCTACCACTAAAACACTGTGATGAACATCCTTGTGTGTGTGTGTATGTGCATATACATATACATATACATACTATATTATATCTGTATCTGTATCTATATCTATATCTATATCATGTGTGGACTCCTTAAGTCTTTAAGGATTCTGATTGCGAGATTAGATTAGACTGGGCATGACTCATCAAATTTGGTTCTCCCTCCCAAGTTCTCTGCCCACACAGTGTTCAGTCCCTTGACCCACTGACTCACACATCAGCAGCATGACCACCTTCCTCTTCACCTCAAAATAGAAGGTGTCACTGGACTGTTTCCTCATGATCCTGCCCAATAGAAGCTCACAGAACCCACGTTTCTCCCTTTCTCTGGAACCACAAGGCAAATCCCAGGAATTGGAGAATAGGATTCCAGAATACAGCTGTGTTCTCAGATAGCCTTGAGGAAGCCCCAGAGAAGGAAGGAAACACGTTTTTGGTTCATGAGACACAATCCCAGCTGTTTTCAGTGGAGCTGGGAGGGATGTAAATGTGACAACAAGGACAGTAGCTGAGATAGGCTTCAGATGGTGGCTGGAAGGAGGTGAACACACGGGGTTTTCACCAGCAGTGACTTGGCATAACTGTCCTAGACCATATCCGTCCTTTTATGACATGTCTTTTCTCAAGCCAAGGACAGGATGGAATGGTAGGAACTGAGACTGCTTATCCCCAGCTTGACCTGACTCATGCAGGACTCCAAGCCAGCCACTTACTGTACCCTGAGAAAAGCCCCAGAGGCTAGGTGAACCTAGGGCTGGAAAAAAGGTGCTCTTGGACTGTGTCCAAGTTAATTACTGTAGCTTTATAACCCACAGTGAGTTATCAAACCACAACAAGTTTCAGTTACCCATCCCCCTATCTGTAAAAAAGCAAAAGCAACACAAGTAGTCCCTGTCTTATGCCATCCTTGAGAGTAAAACTACATCAGGTGCTTAACACAGGACATGGCATTTCATAAGCAGTCAATAAATCTTTGATATTTGCTTCACTGATATCTTCCTCTTGTCTAGCACAGTACCCAATTCAGGGTAGGTGCTTAATTTAAAAATGTTTACAATGAATGAATGAACAACCTCTTTATCTCTGGAGGACAAACAGGAAAATTGCAAAATGACCCCCAAAGTCTCTCTTACCTCATGTCATCCCCATTCTTTTCTTTACAATGATGGCAGCTTAGTGATAATACGGTTTGGTTGGTTTTTCACTCAACTCTCTCTTTTTCTCTCTCTGGATTCCTCAGAGAAAAGATGTTCTATTCTCCTGGTTTGTCTTCAAGACCCAGCTACATAAAAATAATCTCAAGGCCAGGTCCTGGAATGCAGCCTCACCTCACAGTTTCTTAAAAGAAATCACGTCCTAGGACCATGGAATATTAGAGAAAATTGCCTCAACCCCTCAAAGACCAGCCCCCAACTCTCTGCTGATATGGCTTCCTTGTAGGTGGTCCACAGGAGCTCCCACTGTTAATCTAGATGTCCTTTCCTCCATTCTTGTTTTTCACTTCCTCTTGTCTAGCACAGTTCTTTTCCTGACTTCCCTGTTCCTAAGAGTACCACCCATCTGGTTACCACTCAAAAATGTGGAGTCACCTTTCTTTCTGCCCTCGCTTACATCCCTCCTAGCCAAGAAAGAAACTTCCAGTGGATTCCAATACCACTGTGTCTGTTGTCCAGTGTCTTAGTCCTACCTTGTTTTCTCCCCACAGATTAAATATTTCAGTCCATTTATATTTAAATACGTATTGAACTTTCAGGCCTCAGTAGGCTGTTACGTTAGAAAGGTGGAATAGTGCTGAGGTTAAGAGCACAACCTCCAGTCTCACACAGGTTTGGTTCCTGACTCTATCCTGTGGCCTCAGGTTGGTTTCCTGGCCCAGACAATGGCAATAACTGTATATCACAGAGTTCTTGCAAGACTTAAATGTGGATTCAAGTTCAGTGTGGTGTGGCTTCCAAACTTTTCGTACTACATTGTGCTACATCTTTCTCTGGGAATGTTAAGGAATTGGTTCAGTTTCTGACAGTATAGTGGCCAAAATACCTGCATGACCTTCCCAATGAAAACAATCCCAAACATTGAATACATATTTAAAAAAAAAAGTGTTGAATTGGCAAAAAAGCAAGGAATATTCAGACACCAAAAAAGAAATGAAAGGGAGCGTGGGAACATAAGTGAGTTTCCAAGATGGCTTTAGAGGGTATCTGCTAAAAGTTGGGGACTTGAAGCTTCCATTTTGATGAATACAAGGGATGAGGATGACATGAGATAAAGTTTAAACCCAAGCAAGGTAAGAAGTCTAATAGATCCACAAAGAGTTGCAACCTCTGCATGAGGGTAAATTAAAAAATTAATTCATAGCACAGAAAGGGCATCAAGGAAATTTGGTTGGCCAACCTTAATATTGGATGGGGAAGAAAAACAATCTCCCCTGAAAATTCATAGCTGCAAACCAGCCTTCACGTAAGTTTATAGTCTGAATTCATACTTTCTGTACCCTATATAATCTGAAAAAAACCTCAGACAGAAATTTTAATTTAAGGGGCTCCTGGTGGGAATAACTTCCAGTAGAAGGTGAAAGCAAATATGAATCCTCTCTGAAGGACTGCAGTTTCAAGCCATGCCTTAAGAATGCCCACAACGTTCCAAGAAATTGGGCCTAAAGTTAAAAATCACAAAACACACAAGGAAACTAAATGTCATATGTGAGAACAAGCAGAAACAACAGACAGCATAATCAGACTCACAGAAATAGACATAGAAACTAACAAATAGAGACTATGAATAGGTGTATTTAATATACTCAAGAAGTGAATATGAGAGTTAAACATATGATCCAAGAACAAAAGACCATAAAAGGTAATCAAGCTAATTTGGGGGGAGGGGTAATTTTAAACTAGGATGTATTAAATAGCAGATTAGATACTGTTAAAGGTAGAATTCATTCACCTGAAGATGGATCTGAAGAAATCTAGAAAGTGACCCAGAGATACAAAGAGAAAAGGACATATGTGACATTGGAGGACAAAATAAGACAGTTTAATATATGTTTAACTGCATTTATAGAAAAAAATAAAGGAAGGAATAAGAAAAGAGAGGCATTTGTAGAGTCAGGACCAGGACTAGAGTGAGGTGCCTAGGGCATAAAATTTATTTTAGATGCTCACTCTTGGGGCCAATTCTGCATTACATGAACTCACAAATGAGCACTTCCTGAAATATGGTGCCCCAGGCACTTCAATGGCTTCACACTACTGCTGGCCCTGCTGAGCATTTTCCCAAATTGTTGTAAAGCAACACCAAACTTGGGGTCCAGAAATGCCAAGAAAAATAAAGAAAACTATTTTTACACCTATTTACATCATCATGAAACTGCAGCAGGCCAGGGACCAATACAGATCAGTAACAAAGAAACTACAGTTAGACCGACTGCAGGTTTCTCAGTAGCCACAATGGAAGCCAGAAGGGTATCTTCCATGTGCTGAGACAAAATAGCTGGCAATCAGGATTTTATTACAGAATTTAAATGTAAGGGTGAAAGAAAGTCATTTTCAAACCAACAAAAACTGAGAGAATTTACTACCCAAAGGCCCTTACTAGAGGAAATTCTAAAGGATGAATTTCAGGCAGACAGAGGCAATCTCAGATGGACATTCTTGTAGAAAGCAACAGAGAGAAAGAGATTGGTGGTTCTGTACAAGAAACGATAATATCTCATTTGTCAAAAAAAAAAAAAAGAATAAAAACACCACCAGTACCAGAATATAAATCAGGTAGGAAGAGACTAAAGGGTTTAAGTTAAATTTAAAGTCCTTGTATCATATTGTCTTAGAGGGTAAAAATTGTGATTAGCTTTTATAGTACGTAGAGGATCCACTAAAAGAATAAACATACAGAGAAGCGTATCTTTCAAGGTAATCAATGGGAAAAAAATGGGAGAGTAACAAAAAGCTCAACGAGAAAGTAGAAGCAAAAACAAAAATAAAAACCAGAACATAGGGGAAGCCATGCCTGTGTAGGGCTAGGAGGTATATGGGAAATCTCAGAGAGAAATCTTCCTCTCAGTTTTGTCATAAATCTATAACTGCTCTAAAAATGTTAAATCTTTAAAAAAAAACATACACATTCAGGGCCAAGAGCACAAAATAAGATAGAAAGAAATATAACTACTTCAGTAATTTCCAGTTCTTACATAAATACATACAAGCTGAAATGTACTGCTCTGCGCTGAAAAGACAAAACTTGTCAGACTGGCCAGAAAACAAAATCCAGTAATTTGTGCTTGTTACAAGTGAAATAAACAAGTTAGGTTAGAGCTGCTAAGTTTCCTCCTGCTTTATCCAGCCAACTTGATTTCTCCACGAAGTCAAGCAGAACAAATTCAGTCATCTGAGGAGAGTCTGATAAAGAAAGTATTTGCAAACACGTGGGCAGACCGTAAGGAAAGCAGAAGGGCAGTCCAACACCCTAGAACTGGGAAAACAGGGCTCCCTTATCACCTCTAGCACTAAGGCAGGCTGGGCAGTTTCCAGAACCCTTTCTGGCTGCTTCCAATCCATTTCCACACTGCAGCCAGAATAACACGCTCCCTAAACACACACATTCATACACATACATCTACAGTTTCAAGCCTTTTAACAGCAACCCCGAGAAGGATGAAACTGCATATCCCTAACATAGCCTCCAAAGCCTTCTGTGATCTGTCCCCTCTGCCATACCTCTAGCCTCTTCAGGGACCACAGTCTACCTCATACTCGGTCCTCTAGTCGCAGTGACCTTCTCTCGGCTTCATCATGCATGCTCCCTCCCTCCTCAGGAGCTTTGTATATGCTGCTCTCTGTCTGGACTACTTCTCACTCCACCCTCCAAACACGCTTACCACCACTCACCCTTTTGAGCTGAGCTCATGTCACTTACTAAAAGAACTTTCCCAAAGCTGTAGCCTTTATTATATCCGCCATTATCCGCATTAATATCCCTCCTGCAGAACACTTACTGCTGTTCTCATTTTCTATTTATATTTGTGCAATTATTTAGTGAATGGATGTCCTACTAGATTGGAAGCTCCGTGAGGGCAAGAATGGCACCCTGGCACCAGGCACTTAGGAGGAGCTCAGTAAGTATTGATGAATGAAGAAATGAAAAACCCATACTAAGAGAAGGGCACTTTCTCCAGAAACAAGTGTTATATACTAAGACACCTTGTCCAGTTTCATTATACAGTTTACATTCATTCATTCAGAGATTTACTTGGATTTCTCTGTCAGAAAGAATTAAATGCAGCTTCCTTCAAAGGCCTTTCCTAAACATAAAAACACTCCCTGGGCAGTTTATATGGCAAGAATGTTGTAGGAGAGCCTCCAAGCCAGAGCAGCAGATGGCATCCCAGTAAACGTAGCAAGCACTGAAGGAGGAAGACAGGAGGTGCCTCCCCATTCTTGGCCATCAGACCCCGAGCAAAGGTGAATAGGTTTAACAGTCAACCCTGAGCCCTTCCAAGGATCCTCACAGGTGAATGGGGCCACGGGCAATGGCACCCAAGTACTGAACTCCGGGCATTTCGGCAAAGGAGCTGGGTATGATTGCCTCCAGACAATTGCTAACCACAGAGAACATCCTCTGTCTTTGAATTCCCATTTGGGAAGGGGATCGAAAACATTTCCTTTGATTAATAAAATCTACATCCTGTTCTGTAATTTGATTGACTTTACACATGGATGGGAATGGCTCTAGGCCTTGGTTTCCTCAACCTCAATGAGGAGAAAAATTTTAGGTTCTCTAAGAGTATCAGGAGCAACAATAATAGTGGCAGCAACAACTGACATTTGCTGAACACCACTCGGTATCAGACTCTGTGCTAAGTCCTTTGCACAGACATATATATAAACTCTTTTAATCCTCATGTAAATCAGCTCATGTCGGCCCCTTGTTTAAAACCCTCCACTGACTGCCACGGATAATACAATAAAACACAAACTCCTTACCATGGCCTTCAAGGCCCTGCATGACCAGGCCCTGGCTCTGCCTATTTCTGCTGCCTTATCTCGAACAGCCCCCCCTCTCAGTCAGTTAACTCCATCGGCAGCAGCCTTCCTTCTGCAGTTCACACACACCAAGCCTGCTCCTACCTCCCGGCCTTCGGACCAGCTAGCCCTTCTCCTGGGAGGGCTCTTCTCTCAGATCCACGGGGTGCTGCCTCCATCTGGCATTTGGATCTCAGCCCAGTCACTCTCTCCCTGCCTCCCCCACCGCCCTCACCGCCCTCACTCAACCACAGCACCCTGTTTTATTGCCTCCATATCACTTATCACTATCTGAAATGATCTTAATTATTTGTTTACTCCATTATTATCTGTCTCCCCCCCCCCCCGGAGGGGGGACATTCCATGAGGGCAAAGCCTCGTTCATTGTGCACCCCTGAATTCTCAGTGTCCAGAATGGAGCCCAGCACACAGTAGGCATTCCACCAACATTTCTCAAGTGAAGGAATGAGTAAAAGACCCTGGGAGAAAAGAGCTACCATATTTATACCATCTTATAGAGGAAGGACCTGAGGTCTAGTGACACTGGGCTATTTGCCCGAGGTCAAAGAGGTGGGATATAAGTAGAAGAACTGGCAACAGCCAAACCCAGGCCTACCTGGCCCCAGTACTTGTGCTCTTAATCACAAACTGAGATTCTTCCCATGAGTCATGTCATTTACCCTCCTGCCAGCACTTTACAAAGAACCTGGCCCAAGAGCTAGGGAGCAAGGAGGCATTGTATAAATCAGGGCACAGTATGAATTAACACAACGACTTTGGATTAACTATCTAAAAATACCTACTAAAGCTGAATCAGTCCTCAGTATATATCCATAGATATAAAAACTTGTGTTCAACAAAAGCCATGTAAAAGAATGTTCGTACAAGCAATATTCTTAAAAGCAAACACTGAAAATATCCTAAATGTCCATCAATAGTAGAGCGAATAAGTATAGTGTAGTATAGTCCTAAGGAGGAATATTATACAGAAATGAAAAAGAAACAACTATAGGCAATAACATGGATGAATCTCACCAAAAAAAAAAAAAGTATCTACTGTAAAATTCCATTTATAGAAAGATAAAAAATAGGCTACAGGAATCTATGGTGCCAAAAGCCAAGACAGTGATGGCCCTTATGGGTGGAAGTGGGGTCGGGTGGTCGTCAAGGCATAGGAAGAGCACAAACGTGGCTTCCAGAATTACCAGAATGCTGGCAACTTTTTATTTCTTGACCTGGATGCTATTTCCACAGGTGTGTTTTCTTTGTGAACATTCATTGAGTCATACACTTCTGATTTGTTCACTTAAAGTATTATGTTGAATCACATTAAATTGCTATCTTTGTACATAAAAAGTGGTTGACCATCAGTAATTTCATATGGTTCAACTAATATGTTATTCTTCAATAAAAGGATTGCTTAAGAAAAAAATATATCCTACGCACTTGAATTGCTTTGCACATGGCTCTGTAAAAACTGTTTTTGAGAAAGCACCTGTCCTCCAAGGGCTCCTTGGCAGGTGGTAAACAGACTCAGGATGGTTATAAATTCTTCCCTAGGGCCTGAGGCTGGTATACTTGGCTGTGTTCCCCACAGCCCAGAGCTTGGGTCAGCCCAAGGGTGGTACAAGTCAGCTAGAAGAGGCCAGAATGCCCTCGAACAGAGACGAGCATGTCCAACCTCAGGCCCTTGGTGCCCGTCTTCCTGAAACGCGCCAGTTCATGCCGGCCCTCGTCGTCACACTCACCTTGCCCTCCTTCCTGGGTATTTGAATGGCTGCCGCTCCTGAGCCTTCAGACTGCCCAGAGAGGCTTTCCCTGACCTCCCCAAAGGGGCCAGCTCCTTCTCCCAGTTGTTACACCCTTTCGTTATTTCCTTGGTGAATTTGCTCAATATCTGAAATTATGTTATTATTTGGATGTTTATTTTTTTATTATTGCTTCCCACATTAGATTAAGCTGGATGAGAGCAGGGGATTCTTATAACTTGTTCACTGTGGCATCCTCAGGGCTTAGCATGGTGCCTGGTACCTAGCAGATGCTTAAATATTGGTTGAATGAATGAATGACCAAAAGAAGTTGCATGAATGGAGGCCAGAGAAGCAAAGGTGGCCCAAAGCACAAATGTCAAGTCAGAAAGAGGGGCCTCACCCCTCTTATGAAACATGAAAGCCAAGATTAAGCCTCCAGCAAGTGTCTGACCCCTCTGGAGCCCAGACACAATTCCTTATCCCTGTGCATCTCCTAGGATCCCCATTCTGTTGTATGAAGGACACAGACATTTAGGAGATACTCACTGAACCACCCTATGGAGTAGGAATCACCGTGCCCATTTATTAAGATGGGCGGGACTAAAGGGTTAGTGACTCACCTGAGATCCATCAGCAATTAAGTGGCACTTTGGGCAAAGTCTAGGTCTGCCTATTCCAGAGCCAGAACTTGCCAATTTCTGTACCACCTGACTTTCCAAGGTTACCAGGGAATTTCTGTGATTTGTAAGCAAAGACCAAGGAGGCTACTCTTGGCCATTTTTTTCCTTCTCTTCCAGCTCACTGCTCTCAGTGGTTGCTTGGATTTAGCTCCCATATCTGAAATGAATAGGGTCTTTGCATTTTATGTGAATTTGAACTAATGCAAATTTGAGCTGTGCCATATAAATACATTCATAAAAATCTTGATTCTGTAACCAAAGCTGATACAATGCAAATCTGACTTTACATTCATACCTATGAGAAAATCCCTCTTGAATTGTCTGAGGTCTTCAGGAATGCTTCTCTTGTTTGCATGACATTCCACTGCCCTGTTCAGCAACAGTGAAAACCATGGCTATTGGAAGGATGGGGAAGAGGAAGCTGACGATCTGTATTATCATAATCAAGTTAAAATCTCTAAAATTTCCTTGTTACACAGAGCAATTAGAGGACCCCACAAAAAATATCTCCACATAGTTGTGAGCTAAATTATTTGAAAAACATAATGCCCTTTAGCACTCCCAACAACCCTCTGAAGCAGATACCATGACTTTCTTCTTACAATAGAGGCTTTTAGACATTAAAAATTATGCAAAGTCACCAAGTGCTTAACCACTCCCCCCAATGTTGATACAAGAGACTCATCATCCAGGGTACATTCAGCATCACATCTCACTGTCTGTTACCACTGCAGTTCAAACATCTGTGTTGGCCATGGTTAAAGGCCACTTATGGATGAACTACTTAAGAAACCCAACCACACAGATGAAAATACAACTTTTGTCCTATAAAAACTGTACTAGGTAAAGCAGCAATGACAGCCACATTATTATTGCTTTAACAATTTATTAATAAAGAAAACTTCATTAGCATTTTATATTGTTTTTCTCCTAACATTCTAAAGCATGTAGATAAGGGGGCTCCTCTTAAAATTCGAACTCATTCTTTGCATCAAAATGGCTGGGTATGTTGAATAATCATCTAAATGTGCTTTGAGCACTTACAATGTGCCAGGTACTCTTCCAAGAGCTTTATGTGCATTATTCCATTCAAGTGCCACTCAATCCTTTGCAGTCAGTACTACTAGTTTTCACATTACAGAGCAGGAAACTGAGGCAGATAAATCTGAATGACTTGTCCAAAGCTACAGAGCTTATAAGGGTAGGACTGAACCCTGACAGTCTGTGAATCAGTGTCTGCACCTCCATCTTTCAAACTCTGCGGCCTCCCAAGCAGAATACACTGAGCCAGAAAGCCTAGCGGCTAGTGTCAGAAGAGTTCTAACCTTGAGTCTGACATGTCCTCCCTTCTCAGAGAACTAGGGTCCCTCTGGCTATCATCAGTTTTTCTATTACTCCCCAAAGCTCCTTCCTGCTTCTGGGCCTTCCACCACTGAGCCCAGCCTGGTTGAGTCTGCATTCTGTAGATCCGAGCTGCAGGGACACTTCTCCAGAGCCACAGGGCTGTGCCCCTCCTTTGCTCTCTGCACTATCTAATGCATCACTGATGTTAACTGTAATTAAATCATTCTTTGAACAATTATTTGTTTAATGTCTACCTCCCCTACTTGACTATAAACAGTAGCAGTTCCAGAATTTCTATACAAGCTGAGGGCAGGTAATCTGTCTGGGTTAAGGGTTTGGCTTCCAGTGATTAGTACTTGACATAAGGTTGAGAAATGCCAGTTGAATATAGAAATGAATGAGGCTGCTGATGAAGATTACAGGGGGAAAGCACACCTCACCCCACTCCCCTCACCATGGTATCACCACTGATGGTAAAGTGTGTAAGGGTAAAATAGTGTCTATCTCTTTTATTACTGTTACTCCAACACCTAGCACTGTGCTTGACACACAGGAAGTGCATAATATTTTGTGAAATTGATAAATAATTAAAACAGAGCTTCTAACTCCCACTAACTCGGTTCCCAGGCCCTGGAGAGGCCAGGAGCTTAATAAGAGGGCAAAGCCCAAAGCTGAACCCACTCTCCTCCCCTGGCCCGATCTGGTGGGGTGAACACGTTTACTCTGAGATTGGGGTACAAGGTTGTAATTAGCAGGGCAGGAATGCAGGGTTGTTAGGATTTGCCTCCAGCAGAAACCTTATACCTGGGGAAGACAGTGAGCAACTTTGGAATGAACAAAATCAGATGAAGCAGAAAAAAAAAAATCCAGCACAGGCCTACTGACCACACAATCCAAAAAAAGGAAAGTGCACCTTCCATCTGTGAAGGAGGAAATGTTTCACCACCACCAGCCCCACCCCCCACCATCTTTCACTCTGTCCCTTAACCCTGAACCACTGGCCCCTGGGCTGTTGGAGACATTTAAAACACAAATCAGCATGTCACGACCCTGTTTAAAACCCCTATCTGAACTCCTTGCCAGGACTACTTTAACGTTGCTTGCCAAGCTGTGGCCACAGGCCCTACCCTCTTCCCCTTTGAGCACCTCCACATCGGGCTTTTCCCACATGGAGGCTCTACCCAGACTCCCTCACCTCCTCAACCTCCCTCAGGCTCACTCGCTCTCGCTTTCGGTCTTCTGGTCTCAACTGATGACCACAAGCCCTGGTTACCAAATTAAAATGGGATCTTCCCCCCTCCCAACACCCTTGGGCCCTGCTTACTCTTCCCTCTTAGCACTTACAGCCTCAAACGTGTAGTCCATCTGTTTCCCCAAAAGACTATGAGCCTCACAAAGGCAGGGAGGGCTGTCTGTCTCTCACCAAGTCCCCACAGTCAGGACAAGCAGTTGCACAGAATATACTAATATATGGATGGATGGATAAATTTCTCCTAACAGTTCTCTTCTCTTTGGGTTCCAAGTAGGAGCAGAATATGGACCTTAGTTACCGTGAAGACATTCTGAATCCACTCTGCTTAGGCATCAGAGGCTCCTCCCCGTTCAGGACTAGGGAGCTCCACTGTCCCACCATCTCACCAGGGGTGCGGTCTCCTCACCTCCTCCTTCAGGAATGGAACCCTGTCTGTCTCTTGGCTAACTGCTTTAATAAAGGAAACAGGACAGCAATCCCCTTTCACCACCACAAGCACCATCCTGCTGTTCTTCCATGGTTTAGAAACGATTTATTTATTCCCATCCTTTTATTTGATCTAGCAAGGCCTATGAGTGAGCACTGGCTGGAAAATTACTGCTCCACTTTCCTTGTTTAACATGCTTAAATGACTTGCAAGAAACATGTTTTTAGGTTTGCTGAGAAGGGGTGGTAGCAAAGTAGAAAGAATAAGGTTGCAAATACCTAGAAAATCAACACAATTTACTACATTTTCCAGGTACAGGACCCTCCTCCTCAACTTCTTTATCTGACAAATGGGAATTGTGACATTGAACTTCAATACCTGTAAAGGAAGTCCTGAACAACTATACAATATTGTCCTAGTAAAAAGTTTTCCTTTCTCTTTTAGGAAGGTCGAATGGTTGAAAGGAAAACTGAGGTTCCCTAGGGAAGGGCCTGCTCTGCCTCCAGGAACTGAGTAAGTAAAACACTGCAAAGGTGCATCTGAGTAGTGAGAAGTCATTTTAGACTGAGACTCAAGGGACCTTGGGTTCTGATGTGGGTTTGCAAGATCGCCTTCGGCTGCCAATCTCCAGAGCCCCAGCCCCAGCCCCAGCCCAAGGCTAGACACCCGCCTGGCCTGGGAGCCTTTCATTGGCTCCTCCGGCAACAGCCTAGAACAGTCCTTTGGTGGCTAGGGAGAAAACGACAGTCTCACAACCTCCTAGTGAAGCCACAACACCAGCAACACGAACCTTAAAGGGGATTCAGGCTCTGGCCCAGCTCTTATTCACAAATCAAAGCCACCCGCTACCCCCAACTCCCTGAAGGCTACAGCCTCCTCCGTTCCTGGGCGGAGCTGGGCCTGCTGCGAAGGCACTCCGCCTTCCCGGAATCGGGCCTAATGGCGGGGGCTTTTCTTTTCACCAGCCAGGGCTGATGCGCTCCCCCCACACCGCACACCATCATTAACTGCAAAGAAAGCATCCCCGGCCATTTCCACTTCCTCTGCGGCCCGAGAACCCTGTTGTTATTCAATCCTGCAGCCACCCCGGCAGCATCTTCAGCGCAGCCGGCTCCACCCATCCACCTGGCCGATTCTCCGCGGCTCCCGTTTCCCCGAAGGGGAGCTGGCTGGGGGACAGGGGCGGGGGTAGAGGTTGAGGAAAAGTGCCTACAGAAGCAAAGGGCCGTGGAGTTCGGTGGACAGAGGCTCCTCAGGCCCACATCCCTTAGGGGCTTGGAGACGCAAGGGGGTGGGCAGGGGAGCGGCTAGCCAGGGCAGCCGAGGGCGGGTGGACGCCCGGGCACTGCAAACGTTACACTAGGGCGCGGGTGAAACGGAGCGCTGCGAGGGGAGTCAGGTCTCCTCTAAGTAACCAGCATCGCCCCGAGAGGGTGGGTACAAGAGCCGCAGGAGGCTTCGGCCTAGTCGCTGTCCACACCCAAGAAATGCGGGCATGGGTGGTCTGCCCTTGCTCAAGGGAGACTTAGCCTCAGGAAAAGAACCAGATTCACTCAATAGCCCCCGTTCAGCCCTATTTTGATAAGGACATTTTCTTAATTTTAGGTAAACGCAGTTTCAAGACCCCTCCCCCGACGTCCCTAGTTTAAAGAGAAGGCCCCCAGCAGGGGTCCTCCTGTCCCCCTTCTCCCCGCGACTGCCTGCGGCCTGGAGCGATCCCTAGATCTAGGTGTGTCCTCCCCACCCGGCTCTCTGCCCGAGATCCAGAGGTCGCAGTGTCCCCCGCCCCCCAGCGACACTGACGGTTCCTGCCCAGGCCCTCAGGGGCGTGAAGGTGGCCTTTACCTCCTCTCGCTGGCAGGGAGGGGGCACAGCCCGCGCAGCTGAGACAGCTGCAGCAGTCGCCGCCGCCCTCCATTCATTACAAACAAAAAACACAAAACAAAACAAAAAAAAAACCCACCTCCACCCCTCTTTGTAAAAGAACGACGGCCCCTGAAGGAGCGACAGCCAGCCCCAGCAATCACGGGTTAAGTTCTTTTCCGGCCCCCCATTCATAAAAAAAGGAGCGCGGCGCATGCGCGCGCGGGGTCTCTTGTGCCCACCCATTCATAGAATCGCGAACGGCGCGCTTGCGCACTGTAGGTCCCTTCCCTCCCATTCATAAAAAAGCCATTTTCCCAGGCAGTGGTTGCAACATCGCCGAGAAGGCAGCGAGAGGAGCTGACAGCGCGGAACTGGCGCTGCCGAGCGCAAGGAGCAGTGTCTGTTGGAGGCTCCGGCCGGCGTCTGCGAGGACAGCGGCGTCTAACCCGCTCGGGTTCGAAGATGTACCCAGACGTGGAGCAATGCTTGTGACTCTGCGGCTCTTCAAAGTAAGTCCCTAGCGGGTTTCGGGATTCGAAACTGCCCCCCACGGTGCCGCGACGCGACTCCCCCTCCGGCTGGGGCAAATGGTGCGCTATTTCTAAGCGCGCCTCGGCGCTCTTTCCCTCTGCCTGCGCCTCCTTGAGCCGCTGCGGTGTGCCGCAGCTCCCTGACGCCCTCGACTGGGCCGGCACGGCGCCGGGAGTGTTCACAGCCTGGCACCGGCGTTTTCGACCCCGGGGCAGAGCCTAGCCTGGCTTCCCCACTCTCTGTGACTCGGGAAGCCCCGTGCATGTCCCGGAGTTTGCCTTTGGCTTTAGACCCTTTGCTCTTATTGCCACCACCCGCTCTGGAACGGTCGGCTCTGGGCTCCGTTGGGTCCAGCGGGCGCCCTCGCCCTGGGCGCCTCGCCCACCCCGGGCTCGGTGCCCACGGTGCCAGCTCTGCCGTAGATCACCCCAGCCCGCCGCAGCGGCCTATGCTCGACGTAGGGTTTTCTTTCCCCTTCGGCTCCGTGACGGACCGGGTTTCCACCCTTCTGCCTCTCCCTCGATGGTCAGCTTGGGGTCGGCCCGGTACTGTGCATTTATGCCCCCTCTCTTCGGAGAGGTGGTTCCTCGCTGTCTGACCTTTGCTCTGCTGCCGCATTTTATGCTGTGCAACTGCCTTGCAGTTGCCTTTCCCTTCCCCGGCCTCTGTAGGGCCCGAAACTCCTTGGGCTCCTTTACCCCCTGTCCCCGGGCACCTAGCTGTGCCAGACCCCGGGACCCCCGGCCGCTCGGGGGCTGTGGTGGGGGCTGAAGGTGCGTTTACGTAACGCCGGGAGTGTGGGAGCTGGAGGAAGAGGTTGCATGCGTAGGAGAGATACGGCTCCCGCCTTCCCTCCTTCCTTGGTGGTACCAGCTTGACATCACCGAGAAGAGAGAAGGATAGAGACGGTACGTTCACAGAATTCTGAATCGCCAAGGCCACGGGGGCCATGAAGGGGGGAGAGGGCGGGTTTGGCCATCCAGGCAGCTGGAGTTTGGTTCCATCACTGGGGCCAGGGCTGTGCCCAGTTCCCTCTCCATGCAGACGATCGAAAAGCATTTAGACAGTAGCTGCTCTTGTGCAAGAAGACGATTTCTCAATTCTCTTTGATTGGGGGTTGGGGGTTGTGGGCAGAGGAGTCAAGAGAGGAGGAAAATGCTTGTGTGGCTTGATGGGCTGAGCGATGAACAGGAGAAGCGAACTGGGCTGGAGGGGCTGGATGGTGGGCAGAGGAGAGAGCTATTGGCTGCCTTATTCACCAGCTGCTGGATGGGCATCCATATTGCCAGGCCTGGGTGAGGCCTGAGGCTGCCTAGCACCAGGAGCGCCACACACACACACACACACACACACACACACACACACACACAC
>JAQQAC010025234.1:30642295-30667264 GCA_029783875.1 Phataginus tricuspis | reverse complement strand
CGCGCGCACACACACACACACACACCCTCTGCATAAGTAGTGCTAATGGCGTGCCCGGATCCAGTGGGGGACCCCCTGTATCTTGCCTCCAAATCAGTGGTATGGTGATTCTCTCCAGTCTGGGGAGGGGCAGGAGCAAGTGCGTGTCTGTCTGGGTAGCTGGCCGAGGCTCTCCAGTCTCTCTGATGAGCCTCTCAGGGACACAAAGCCGAAAGGTGAAGGCCCAGAGCCTTTAAAGAAATGTGAGCTTATCATCTCTTAAGATCGGTCTGGCCCGAGGCCCTACCCAATATTGCACTGGTGATTTCACAATGTTTAGAGTTCTCTGGATCTTCATGCGAATAGAGCATAAACATCTGAAATTCTCAGCTTTTTTCCCCCCTAGTGTGTGGGTGTGAGGCACACAGGAAAGGAAGGGCTGCAGTTGGCCCCTTTCTCTCTCTCTCTCTCTCTCTCTCTGTCTGTCTGTCTCTCTCTCTCTGTCTCTCTCTCTCAGCAGAAGGGTGGGAAAGAAGTTGTAGACATGTCTGGTGTGAAATCAGATTTCCTTTTTCCCAGCCCTTGGAAGGGTCCTCACTTGCCAGCAGGCTCCAGGCGATTCCTAATGTGAAAAGTGTGCACACTGACCAACTGAGCTCTGTGGCCAGTACTGGGTAGGGGGGCATTTTGGGGGCAGATTTCTGAAACCTCCATGATGGGTAAATGTTGGTCAGCTAGGGCAATGAAAATTTTAAACACATCTCCTGGTTATCTTTTTAGCTTCTGAACTCAGGAGTCATTCATCTTTTTGTGGAGTATAAATGCTGACCTGCTCATTCCCACGACCTTTTCCGGATTACCCTCCAAAATGGCAAGGGCTTCTTAAAGCTTTGGTTGGGCTTGGTGGGAAGAGGCAGGACATGGAATAGACCTTCTCCTGGCCGAAGGAGTGCAGAGGCTGGGGGCTGGTGACATTTGGAGCTCCCAGATGTCTTTTTTTTTCATCCTTCCAGAATAGGTGGAAATGAAGCTTTGGAATTCCACCCTCTGTCTAGTTCATACATAGTTTACGCCCCCAACTCTGGTAAACCTGACCTTGCTTCTGCCACAGGTTTGGCTGACTTGAATAGCAAATGAAGGCAGCCTTTCAGTGCAAAATCTGTAAGTCAGTGATTTAAAAATTAAAAAAGAAAAAAGACCTATTCACACCTCTAGGCGCGGCCCCTGAGGTGTGTTGCTCTGGGGGTTAATACTTTGGGATCACATGCGGGGACTTATCTTCCAATTTCTGATGCTAACATAAAAGTCCCTTTGTGTGACATCTTCCAGCCCCCAGTTTTTGGCCCCCACAGACGTCTTTCTTAACTCAGGCTGTCCTTTTGGGAGAAGGGCCCAGGTGTTGTTACCAAGGAAGCTTAGAAAAGAGCCCCTTCTTTTTCTTGAGAGAAGTTCAGTGTTCTTAGAGAGTTGTGGCAGTTAATTGGTTCTGAGTCCGGAGTGCCTGTCATCCAGCCCCTACTGAGGCAGAAGTTCCCGTATAAGGAAAATTTGGCAGAGGATTCTTGCACAAACCTCAGGATCTAGAGGTACAGTTTGGGGTGTAGACATGACGGTGTTTCTAAGGAAGGTAAATGGCAAGAGTGGAAAAGGGTCCGTTTCATGGTCAACCTGGACGACCCCGACAGAGGGTGGACAGTGACTCACTGGAATATCTATTTTTTCTTTCAAAAGAAGAAAGTGATGAAGAGCAACATACCAAAAACTGCATTACCCTTTCTAGGCCGAGCCTGGGGCTGGTCAGAGCAGATGAGTGGCTAGGAGACCTGCTAACCTTGGGCCTTAATCTCCCCATCGCAGAGTCCAGGGAACAGGCCTGGGCCACACTGGGCTCCTTTTACCACTGGGCACCCACCTGGTGGTAAGGGAGCCCCTGCCTACACAGGAGGGATGGGGTGTTGCATGAGGTAAGAGGCGGGGTATTCCTGGCTGTCAGGGGTCTGGGGCCACCCTGCAGATCCGGACAGCTGACAAGGCTGTGGATGGATCCGGGACATGTGGCTGGGCTTAAGAGGCTCCACCGCTCAGCTGTGATCACGATTGTTCTTTCCAAGGACAGTCAGTGGAGGAAGCAAGGGCATGGGGGAGGGAGCACAGATGTGCTGAATCTGGTGGAGGAGGGAAGGGGCCCTTCTGGGGCAGGTGGCCATTTGCAGAAGAGTGGTTTCCCTTGTCAGGCAGTCTTTCTTTTTCTGGTTGGGGGGAGAGGGGAGTCATTTCCTGCTCCATCCCAGGAGTAAGCTAAAATCTGTTATTACCAGTTCATTTCATAGTGGAGGGTGGTGAGAAAAATGCAGCATCTTGGTGTAGGTGAGAGGGCTTCCCCTGGGGTTTGGGTTTCTGTCCCCACCCCCAAACTGTGATGTGGGCCCATAGTTCCCTAACCGTGTAGGGGTTAACAGGCTTCTTCCCATTCTGTTCTCCTCCTTGACTTCTAAGCCTTCTTTAAGGGGATCCGAGAGGACAGTAATTATGGGGGTGATACACTGAAGCCAAAATTTGAAGCCGGTTAGAAGAATCCAGAACCAAAGTACAGCAAGACCTCTCCCACTCACCCTGTACTAGGGCTTTGGAGCTCAGCCCACTTGTGGATGCGGAAGAGAATAGGGCTGAGAGCTGATAACTGGTGATGGGACAAACTGATGAAAAGCAGCTGTTTTCTTTTGTGATCTCTCACAGATTATGTCCAGAGGTGAGCTCCTTAGTGTTGATGCTGGCCTTGGGGGTGGGGTCGGGGGTGGGGTTGAGAAGAGGAGGGAGGATTCTCAGACAAATCCAGCTGCCTCGCAGCCTTATTCTCCCAGCAGGGCCAGTCTCAGCAGAGACGCAGAGATTGTCTTCCTCGGTAGGGTGTAGGAAAGCAAGTCCCAGGCTTCCCTCACCACCACTCCCCCACCTTTTAATGTCTTTTAGGGGCAATAAGTCATTACTTGGTTGGAGCTTAATTAACTAAATGGGACGTCGTCACAAAGAACCTAGAGCTAGTGGTGGGCGGGCTCTCTGGCAGCCTAGAGACCTTTCTTACTGAGGTGTTAAAGGGTTAAACCACCTTCACTGAAAGAACCTGCTGAGACTGAATGGAGCTGTGTAGAAACTGCCCATTCATTCAGAGCCTCTTGCCACTTTGTCATTAGCTGACCTGTAGTCTTCAAAGTACAGCTCTCAGGGTTTCCCAGTTCCTCTCCCCAGGGTAAGTCAAGGGACAGGGGCAGTTGAGTGGCGGGGACATTTCACATGCCTCTTGTTTCTTTTCAGCCAGCCTTACGGAGAGGTCTGCAGCCTGGTGCTCAGCCCCTCCCTACAGGTACAAATGCAGCGTCAGACTCCCAGGCTGCCAAGCTGCAGATACAGGCTGTGTGCTCTGGGCTTTTCAGTATTCCAGGACTCTCTTCTCGCTCCTCCTTCCCTTCCCCACAGACCTGGACCCGGAAGCCCCATCTGGGAATGTGCCCTAGGGGCTCTTAAGTTCAGCTTTATAGGCGCGAGGAGAGGGGATTCCCTCCTGCTCCAGGGTTTCCTTGTAGGGACTGCTTTGTGGTGAAAGCCTACTAATGAGACCCATTCAACTTTAAGAAAATTAAAAATGCAAACACAGGGTAGGAGAGGCAGGAGGGCGGGGGGTGACGGAAGGGGTGGCAAAGAAAACTGAATTGGAAGGGAAGATAACTTGAGCTCTGGGTCTTGCTGTGATGACAGATTTCAGACCACCAGCATTTACTTCCCAATGAAAATCCCCTTAACTGGGGGCCAGTCTGATACAAGGCCTGTCTAGCTTCATTTCCCTGCTGGTTGATTAAGAGCCCACACATGGCCTCATGAGGCCCCCTGAGGGCTGAAGGGACACTGGCAGAGTTCATGGCCCACACCTCCATACCTTTCTGTGAATACCAAGAAATCCTTGTAAATCAGGGCTGCCAAGTTGAGATTCAACCCAGAGTTGAGTCTGGGTTTGAATCCTGTCTTGATACTAGCCAGCTGTATGACGCTCTTTTTCCATTTCATCCTCTGCAAAGTAGGTGTTACCCAAAGTGTTGGTAAGGATTAAATGAGAAAAATCATTGAGAGCTTAGCACAGAGCCTGACACCAAGATGTTTCTCATAAATATTAGCTGTTTCTATAATTATTATTCATTATTAGAAGTTTGAAGTGGAGGTAAAAGTTTCCTTTCCCCATACTAATCCATAAGACTGCTACCTGAATTCAATAGAGGTTACTTCTCTGGCTAAGTGGGATGCTGGCTTTGTTTCTCTGTCCACGGTCTTCCAAATTGGCAATCAGTCTTCCAAAGAGCCTAAATGAGGCAAAGGCTTCTCTCTCCTATTTATATTATAAATCTCTTTCTTCCTTGCAGGGGAAGTCGAGAGTACATATTAAACAGCACTTAAGTTCATCAGCATTGCTTAGACTGAAGGGTGGGTGTGTCCCTGTGAGTAGACATTGATCTTCTGAACCAACTGAGGATTGAGGTTTTTTGAGACTTCATTTAGCTGTGCTACTCAGGGAGTCGTTTTTGCCAGCCAAATGAGTTTAACTCTCCTATGGAGGGTCCCTGCTAATGCAGGGTGAAGCCGTGAGGCCTGAGTAGGTTCGAGCAGTGCAACTCTGAGCCAGCCATTGTTTTCTGCCGAGCTGGTGACCGGAAGGAATCCTCCACCAGGGGTCTGATGAAAAGGCTGCACTTTAGAATGTGCCTGTTGGGGCCGTCTTGGATGCAGCCTGTCCCAACAGAGCAGAGTCATTGTGGACCAGGCCCCCACCACTATGTCTGGCCCCAGGTGATGGGAGCTGCTAGTGCCGACATCCCCAGAGACTGAGGGTACTGCTCCCAGCCTGGCTTCCTGCTGGGGCCTCTCTAGGCGATGGTCTCCAGGAATCTGCCTTCTGATTTCAGGGCATTGGCCCTGCTTTTGCTTCATCCACAGAAAAACATGGTTGTTTTTAAAGAACCCCAAGAGGAGATAATCTGCAGAGGGAGGGGGTACCCTTGCTTTTTCCCACAGCATGGCAGGTTCCAATCTGGTCTGAGACAAAGCCCAACTACATGAGGCGACACTGCTACTGACATTTTGTTGGCAGGACCCGGAGTATTCATGACCTGAGCTTCTAGAATAAGGGAATCATGTTGTCTTTGTCCGGGGTGGGGGTTCTGGCTGGGGCACCTCTTAGCTGGCGCCGGAGAGTCTTATCCTGTGCCTCCGTCAGCATTTCCCTTTTTATGCCTAGTCACACCTTTTCCTCCAGGCAAAATCCCCAGGGCTGGATCTTGGGGGCTCCTAACTCTCTTGTGTTGACCCCCAAACTCATTTATTCTAGAAGCAATGTTTTGGAACCCCTGCAAAGAATAAGTGGGCTGAGGTAGCATTTCCTGAAGCTCTGCCCCATGGCCAGCACAGTCCTTGGAAAAATTCCTCTCCCACAGATGCTTACTGGACATTCCCCCATGCAACCCTGGCCACAGGAGCCCCCCAGGGGGCTGCCTTGGCAAATGACTGCTTCTTAGTGGCAGACCTGCCAGGTGCTTAAGGCTCAGCCTGTCACAGGAAAGTTTCCTCTTTGAAGATGAGGCTCTCCTTCCCTCTGGGGGAACTTGGAACCAGGAGCAGACTTTTCCCCCAAGTGAGAAAGCTGCACAGAAATACCAGCATCTTTTAAGTAGGTAGGGCTGTGGGAGCAAAACCAATAGCTGATGCCCTGTGCGAGTGGATGGTACCAGCCGACTGAGCACCTGGTGGAAAAGACTAATGCCCTTGGCATTTCACAGTGTAGATGATACACAGATGAGAACCCTGTGGATAAGCTCTTTTAGCCCCTTCGTGAACTTCCCGTAGAGACCTCACTAGAAGGCAGGCTGGGAAGCATGTAAGGAAACCCTTACCCAGCAGTTTAGCCATTTCTGATCAAACCATCGTTCCAAGTAGGGGAAGGATGCTACTTCCTCTTCATTCCTTACCGTAGACACTGAGAAGTATGGACGAACTGGCAGGCAAGGTCTGAGGAGTATGGGATTCACTGAAGGTGGAATCCTCTCCATATCCTCATCTCAGGCATCACCTTTGAGGCAAGATGAACCTAAATAGTAGAGGCACAGGGTTGCCTCTCCTAATTAGAAAATCGTTAACATCTTAAAAAAGCATTTACCAAAACCCTACCTCATAATACATTAGTCCAACGGTTTTTTTTTTTTTTAAGACAGATAATCTTTCCCTTCCGTCCACACCCTGTTATGTCCCCCACCTCCTGGTGGAATCCTCCCAGAGCCTCTAATCTTTCTCTTGGATTCCAAATTGTGTCCCAATGGGCAGAGGTCTTGGCCTTCTGCTGCTATTTCTTTAAATTGATCTCCAGCTGAATTCCGAATGTAAAGGTCAGCAGGCGAGGAAATGGCACTTCTAATAGAAAACAATGTGCACTTTCTAAATTTGAACCAAGCCGTTTCCGCTCTTTGATTTAAGTGACTTCCTGGGGTTCCGTGTCAGGCACTGCAGTTGAATCTCTGGCCGGATTCCAACTTAAAATTGCACTCTCTCGGTGAAATTAGAAACTGATCCAGGGTTGGCTTAGCTATTCTAGTAAATAGCATTTAGGCTGACTGTTCAGCTCAGCACTTGGAAATGGGTGATGTGAGTGCCCCTCGAGAGGATTTCCCATCCAGGTTGTTAGAAGCTCACCTACCCAAAGGTTATTAGCCACTGGAGGTTGCTGCTCTCAGAAGTGGTAGTAATAAGTTAATATCCTGGCATGCAGGCGTCAGATACAGCAGCCCTTCCTTCTCTTGTGACTGAAATAAGGGCTGTTGGTTATGTAGCTGATAAACTCCATGGGAGCAAACGGGCTGTATGTTGTGGTCACTACATCCTCTGCACAATGCTTGGCGTGTATGCTTATTAGTGTTCAGGAAAGCTAAACTGTTGCTCTTTGGGATGCTGAGGTTACAAGTACTTTTATGCCAAGCAAGGTGCTACGTACTGGATATGCTTTTTCTCATTCAATCTTCCCAAGAACCCATTTTACGGAATACAAAACTAAGGCAGAGAGGTTACAAAGAACCTCATTTGCAGCAACACTGCCAGGCAGAGGTGGGAATTAGAACTTGGGTTTGAGTCCAGAGCTCATGGATATTATACCCACTGAGCTATATCTCTTAAATGAGGAGCATGTTTCACAGGGTTTGGAAGAACAAACTCGGACAGTCTGGGTTTGAGTCCTGGTCTGCTATTGATAGTTGTGTTACTGTGAACATGAGTTTTCTGTACCTAGAAAAGGGTGACTAGTAGTAGTAAACATTTTATGATCATCGTAAGGGTCAAGACTTAATATATGTGGTGCTTAGCCGAGTGCCTGGCACATAGTAAATGCTAAATAAGTGTTATCTCTGCCACTACTGTCATTGTCGTTGTTAATCATCTAAGCCTTGCTGCTGGAGAAGCCCCCGAGGGAATCCAGATCCCGTGCGCAGGCTCCCAGAGACCTGATGGGGTGGGGGTGTTCACCGGTCACCGACTGATGCCTGGAATCCATTCTCTCTTCTTCCCCACCCCCACCCAGGGTCCCTAGAAGCCTGTTTCTCGGTGCAGCCCAGGACCTCCAGCCCCATGGAGCCCCCAATCCCACAGAGTGTCCCCTTGACTCCCAGCTCAGTCATGGTGCAGCCCCTTCTTGACAGCCGCGCGCCACACAGCCGGCTCCAGCACCCACTCACCATCCTCCCCATTGACCAGATGAAGATCGGCCACGTGGAGAATGACTACATAGACAACCCCGGCCTGGTGCCGCCTGCTGGCCCTAAGCGGCCCCGGGGCGGGGCCGCAGAGCTGGCGCCGGCGCCCGCGCGCTGTGAACAGGACGTAACCCACCACTGGATCTCCTTCAGCGGGCGCCCCGGCTCCGTGAGCAGCAGCAGTAGCGCGTCCTCCGACCAGCGGCTCTTAGACCACATGGCGCCGCCACCCCTGGCCGACCAGGCCTCCCCGAGGGCTGTGCGCCTCCAACCCAAGGCGACGCACTGCAAGCCCCTGGACTTGAAAGGCCCGGCTGTCCCCGCAGAGCTGGACAAGCACTGCCTGCTGTGCGAGGCCTGCGGGAAGTGTAAGTGCAAGGAGTGCGCGTCCCCCCGGACGTTGCCCTCTTGCTGGGTCTGCAACCAGGAGTGCCTGTGCTCCGCCCAGACCCTGGTCAACTACAGCACCTGCATGTGCCTGGTGCAGGGCATCTTCTACCACTGCACCAACGAGGACGACGAGGGCTCCTGCGCCGACCACCCCTGTTCCTGCTCCCGCTCAAACTGCTGCGCCCGCTGGTCCATCATGGGCGCCCTGTCCCTGGTGCTGCCCTGCCTGCTCTGCTACCTGCCCGCCACCGGCTGCGTGAAGCTGGCCCAGCGTGGCTACGACCGCCTGCGCCGCCCTGGTTGCCGCTGCAAGCACACGAACAGCGTCATCTGCAAGGCAGCTGCCGGGGACGCCAAGGCCAGCAGACCCGACAAGCCTTTCTGACACTTTGGGTCAAAGGCCCCCGAGAGCTCCCTGTGGAAACGTGGTTCTCTTAGGACACCTGAGAAGACCACAGCGAGGCCAGAGGTTCCAGCGTCCCGAGGCCCCCATGCTTGTCTGCCCACTCCCCACCTCCGGCTCCAGAAGAAACAGCGACCCCCATCACCCACCCGCCTTCCCCGAAAAGATGAGGAAGCACTTTGGGTTTTTCCAAGGGTCCTGGAACTTTGTGTCAGACAGACAGTGGCAAGGGGTGTGGCGTGGTTTGGGGGGATTTTTCTTTTTCGGAAGACGCAACACAGATGTGGACCCGTCTCAGGAAGCTGCAGCCGCCTGAATGCCTTGCAGCTCCGCTCCCTCCCCTTCTCCCGGCTCTTTTCCACTCTCTTTGGCTGCCTGGGAGGAGTCCTTAACTGGCCAGGGGACCTTTGGAGAGGACCCTTTGGAGTCTCCACCTCTGTACCTTCATCTCTTCCCCCCTTCCACCCCAGGGGGCCCCAGCATCTCGGGGAAGGTGTAAACCCTGGCGATTGTGTTGTATATACTTGGGAGTCCCCCAAGAACAGAGGGCGGCCAGTGAGGCCAGGCCTCCTTCCTCAGCTTCCCTGGAGCCACTGCACCCTGCATTTCTCCCTTCCTGTTTCGTCACTAACTCTTGGGGGTGTTCCGCTTGTAACACCCTCCTCGGGTCCTTACTGAGTCACAGACTCACCTGCCCGCTACGTGTCCTGAGTTCTCTCTCCCAGATCTTTCCAGAAACTGGATGGGTAGAGAGAGCTGGGGCAGCAAACGCGAGACCAAATACCATTTTGCCAATGAGTTTGAGGCCGTGTCTCTGGATCCTGTCATTATGTTTTTATAGAATAATTAAACCAGACGCTAACGGTGTTTTTAAAAATAATAATAAAACACTCGCTTCCTTTTGGGCCACCCCCAGGAAGGGCTGATTTCAAAATCTGGGGGGGGGCAAGAAACCTCAAGGAACACAGTCCCCTCCCCACCAAGAAGAGGAATTTAACAGCGACAAAGAGGCAGCACCTCCCCTTGGCAGAGGGACAGTGGAGCCGAGCTGGGTGTGGGTTTCTTCTCTTCCGATTCTGCTGCTTGCTGTCATAGCCTTTTGTGTACAGTGATGCGTCTGTATCTTTACTGTAAATAGAAAAATGATGAAAAAAGAGTCTATTTAGTATTAGGAAGCCCTGGCAGGGGAGTTAGAAGAGCGCTGGGGTGGGCGTTGGGGGGCTTCTTCGAGGGCCCCTGGGGATCGAGCCCTGCTTTTGCGGGCGCCCCCTTCTGAGAGCCCAAAGACGTAGCAACTCTTTCAAGGTGCTAAAGGACTCAGAAAGTGCAGCACGTCCAGTGGGTAGGTACTTGTTGCATGCCAAAGCTGTAGAGTGTCTGGTCCTTCCTCCCCAGCTGTTGGGTGGGGTTTTGGCTTCGTGTGGTATTTTGTGTCCCCCCACCACCACCTCCCACTCATGAGAAGAAGGGGCCTGGGCCAGAAAAGCTACCCCAGGTGACATTAGAGGGGCATCAGGCAGAACATTTGTGGCGTTTCCACTTTGTTCTGGAGGAACAGTAGTGCCTCAGGAAGGAGGCAGGGAGGTTGGTAGCTGTGATTGGCATGCACCCAGTGCTTCTCAAGGACTTTTTTTTCCTTCTTGAAGAATAGTAGTAACATCTTATGGTTTAGAGTAAGTTAATTGTAACCATAGATATTTATTGATTGGAGGAAAGGAGGGGAGGGTCTTATTATTTTAGGCTTTATTTATATAACACTTTTCTTGCTTGTAAAAGGCGAATATGAAATATTGCATCTGCGTTTTCTAAGGCTGATTCACGTAGCTGCCCTTGCCACAGTCGTGATGGATGTATGGATGTTCTTGCACAAATCGGAGGGAAAGCTAGACAAAAACACATTCAGCCAACCACTTATATTAATTGAATGTATCAGATGTGTACTGAAGGGACCAGAGATGTTTTCTTCAGAATAGGTTTGCAGAGGTTCCCCCCAAAACAAAAGGGCACGTGGTCCCCTCTTGGTGGGGCCTCAGAACCTTTCCCCAGAGCCTCTGGAGCCTCTGTCCCAATGTCTCGTGGGAAACTTGACCTGGTGGCAAGCTGCACTTGGGTGGTCTTGGTCGTCTACATGCCCATTCTGTGGAGAACTGATTTATATAAGCTGTGTTATATACACACACACATACACACCTCTATCTACATGGACTGATCCTCTATCTACAGGGCCCTGTTTCCTGGCAAACAGCCTCCTGAACCCTGACTTTTTGTGTACATAGTTGTAAACATGGATTTTTCTGGATTTTGGTTTTCTTTCTTTTTTTCCTCCCCGTTTTGGCTTGTTCTTGGTTTGTATTTAACCTGCTAGATGGATGTCTGTGGAACTCCATGCCCTGTGCTCAGTGGTAAGGAGAGGAGTGGAGCAGCTTTCTTCTCCCAGCTCTCTCGCATAGCAAGCCCTCAGCATGTTTTTCTCAGCTTCTTGGCAAAAAGCAAGGGAACTGGCTTGCCTGTGGACCCTGGGGGCCAGCTGGTCAGGGGTCCCTGAGGGACCAAGCTCTCAGAAACACAACATATTTCTGTGGCTGCTTCTGGCTGATGGTGTTTCCTGTCACCAGTGGCTTGCGTGGCTGGATTACGCCTTGTCTTGATCCTTCTTGAGAAGAGCTGGCTGGTTCCCACTTCTGTTCCACCCCAGGGTGGGTGGTGGTTCTGCCTGGAACTAGAGGTTGGGTCCCCAAGCCTGGGTGCAGCACATCTGTCCAGGGGGCCTTAGCTGCTCCCCTTGTGAGGGTGGGTGTGTGAAAACCCAACACTCTCCTAGGCACCCTGGGGCCTGAGTCTGGGCTAGCGAAGCCCTCCCAGATAGGTGAGGGGGCGCCACCGAGGCTTCTTAACCGGCCTTGGCCGGAAGGAGGTAAAGACCATTCCTGGTGTTGATACGAGCCCCTTCAGTGCTGACAGATGAAGACCTTCATGTGACCCATCTGGTTCAGCATTTGGAGTCTCATGGGTCCCCGTGCACATCGAGTGACACCCAGTTAGATAATGACTTGTCCAAGGTGACACAACATGGAGAGTATTCGTTGGGACCAGCACCCAGATTTCATCTCCTCGAAGTTTCATCTCCCATGCTGCCCCCAGAGATGTCCAGTGGAGTGTGGGCGGCACAACCTTGCGCTGTACAGTCCGCTGGGGCATCCCACACGCTTCAGCGGCTGTGGCTCATGCCTTCAGTAAGCACTATTGTCCCCTCGGCTCCCTGAGAGCTGATGACAAATCTTGCACCTCTAGTTTTCGCTGTGCATCCCCCACATGGTGTCCTCTCTTGTTTTCTCTCCTCACTGCCCCACAGTTTGGTTGTCGTGTTACAAACAGAAGAGCTGTTTTAAGGTTCCCTCCCTACCACATCCCTACTTCATTTTTCCTCCTTACTATAGCCCCTTCTCATCCCACAACAAAAGTTACACAGAAGGTTTCCTTTGTATAGAATATTTATTTTGAAGCTCTATTTTAATAGTATTTATTTTAGAAAGTCTACTATTGTAAGAGTTCTTCTGTTTGTGAAGAAAAAAAGTTAAAAACTGAATGTACTGATCTAGAAAAAATATATAAATATATATTGTTAAATATACACAGGACTGTCGTTTCTTGTGTTTGTGTGTTAACACCCCCAACATCCCCCCCAAATGGTAGAGGATCATCTGACCTGCCCAGTTTATAAAATACCTGTGGTTCTTTGATGCCCCGGTGTCCCCCAAACAGATTTTCTTGCGCCTACACACATACATGCTTCAAGAAGGCGAACACAAGCCCCTGGCCGTTTCCTTATATTCACTAGACTGGTGGATGTTGCACAAAACCACTCACTTTCACCTCTAAAGCCTTCCGTCCACATGACCGGCCTCTGCCCTCCTCCCGCGCCTTCATCTGCTTTCCCTGCCCCCACCCCCACCCCATGTCCTAAATACACTCACACTTGGTAGAGACCTGGCCACGTAATCAGTTAAAGTAACTGGGGGAAACTTTTAATGTGTAGGCCAATCACAGTGAAAGCTGGACTTGTATTTTGACCATGTGGATGCATGCCTCTTGTTTTCTGAAAGAAGGAATTGAGCAAAAGTGAAGTATTTTTTTTCTGTTACCAAGAAGTCAGCCAGGTAGCCCTCACTGGTGGGGTGAGGGAGATGGAGGGAGAGGAGACCCAGGAGCCCTGGGTCTAACACTTGGTTCCCATCCAGGCCAGACCATGTGGCCTGTCCTGTTGCCACCCAAGGACGAGGGAACCTTCACTGACAAGGTAAGTAGCTGGCACTAGGTGATGCTTTTTAATCGACTCCATCCCAGTTCTTCTATACCTTGATTCAGTCTTGGATTCCTGATGATTGGGGATGTAGGGCAGGCCTGACCTGGTTTTACTTTATTTCGAGTGTTTGGAGATTAATAACCTATACAGGGTATTGGGTGCTTCGAGTCTCACTCACCCAAAAGCTTTTGAGGAGATGGGAGCTGAACAAAGATGTGCTTTTAAAAAAAAATCAAGGTCCAGAAAAAAAGTTTCACATTGGCCTCTGTTGTTTTTGTCTCCCGGACTGGCCCCTGTTCTTCTTGGTTCCCAGTTAGGAAATGGGTTTAGGGTAATAATAGTTAGCATTTCTTGAAGTTACTTTCCTCTAGGGCCCAAACATCCATGGCAGACACTACTGTTCTCTCCTAGAGATGCAGCGGCCGAGGTTCAGAGAAGTGGCCATCCGCCCAGTGCACGGGATAGGCGGAAATATGGACTGGTGAAGGACTAGCGGCCTGATGTGGGGGAGAAGCATGCAATGGACCCAAAAGACTCCCCGGTGGTTGACTTTGCTTCAACCCTCTACACACCTCCTAGGAAGGACCACCAGCCTGGTGCTTAGCCCACAAAGAAAAAATAGTCTGGAATTAGCTCCCCAGTGGGCCCCTCCGGCCTGCTGAACCTGCAACTTGAAATGAGCTCGACTTTCCAAAGTACGTTTCTGGGCTAATCAGATGAACCCAGGCAGACAGCTCCATGCTGGAGGTGTGTGCCAGATGAAAACCAAGAGGACATTTTTAAGAGCCTAAAGTTTATTCATCGGAACTTTAATAAAACAATATGTCCATGGCCTGGGGCAGGTATAATTTTCATAATTTATGGGTCTCTGAGACAGGAAGAGAGCTCAGGGTTTTATTGTGTTTTGCACGATAAACGGCATTCCAATTGTCTACATGATGTTCTTTAAGGACTCTTGTCTGGCAGGAACACAGGCCTCCTGGAGCCCACCTGGGCCTCGAGGCCCGCGGCAAGGGATAATCATGAATACATCTGTATCTGCTAAGCAGGAGATGATTGAAAAACTCCCTCATTTCCTTCTGTCATTAGAAGACACTTCCTATGCCGACACCTATATTAACATTTAACTGTTGCAAGGGTTGGAACCCTTCCTCTCCCACCTTATCCCTTGGGTCTGACCTCTCCTGTACCTGGACAGACTCTGGGAAACTTCTCTTTGGCTTCCCTCCCAGTGGGCATGGGGAGGGAGGGAGTGGCCGCCAACTGAGCAAAAATCCCACCAGCCACAAAGCCAGAGGACGGAGCTCCAGGGGCCGCGCTAATTGAGATCAGCAGTGGGAGCTCTCGCGGTCCTCCAGAAGGCCTTCCGAGGGCCCCTGCAAAAACTATTACTGAGTAAAGATGCTTCATTGTCCTTCACAGTTTTGCAAACAATCCAGTTGGGTTGATATAATCAAGTCTCATTTTACAGATGAGCAAACTGAGGCTCAGAGACACTAAGTCATCTGCCCAAGGCCAAACAGCTGGTAAGTAGCTGGCCTTCCTGCAAAGCCCATGAACTACAGGCCAAGGCCCTATTCTCACTTTCAGACCCAGTCCAAAAACCACCACCTCCTTTGGGATGCTTTCCTGTGTCCCCAGGAAGAGATTTCTTTCCCACTTGTGCTTCTGTCGAAGCTGGTAGAGTAGGTGATAGTTAACCAAGACTACATGGATTAATTGAGATGGGACTTGAACCCAGGTCATGCCACCGTACCGCAATACCTCATATAAAACATTGAGACCCACCCTCACACTGGTCTCAGGAAGGGATCCTCCATTACCAGACAACACAATATTGGGACAACCCTTCCAACATGACTGAAGCCTCCCTCTCTGCACCTGGCCTCCTGATTTCCTCTGCAATCAAAAGAGGAATTGCTCCCCCAGCCCTGTGGAATTACTGGGGCTGTGGGAGTCAGGAGCGAGCATCTTACAGGGGAGAAGGAGCTGTGAATTGCCCCAGGTAATTCAGGAGTGTCCTCTGGTGGCTTTGTGGGTGGGTGGGGCAGCCCAGGGGGATGGGCACAAGCTGCCCCCTTGCAGGGCAGAGCCTCAGTCCTCTCTGCACCACCCTTGGGGTAGACAGCTGAGGCACGGACCAGGGAACCAGAGCAGCCCAGGTGGAGGTGGGGGGTGCTGGGGAAATCCGTGCTGCACGCGGTGCTCCTCCCAACCCTCCAGGCTGCCATTTGCTTTCTGGACAGTGCTCCATCCAGCCCTGGATTACTGAGGCTTTCTGCTATGCCAGGGTCTAATCAGGTTAGAGAACCAGTGTCCCTCGAGGTGGCCTCAGTTCCCACAGTGGACACAAGCCTTGGGACTTTCTGACAAATGCCTGCCACATCCACAGGCCACTCCTCTGGGACAGTGTGGTGGGAAGAGCAAGTCCCTCTGCTCAGGTCCCTGCTCTGCCACCTTCCCCAGTGCAACTTTGGGAGCGTCACTGCCCTTCAAGAACCGTTGGAGGACTACGCAGTGGCCATGCACTATGCTGATAAACGCTACTGATACCTTAGAGATGAGACCCTGACTCCCATGGGAGAGCAGAGAGTAGCTCTTAGGCCTCCTCTCCTCTTAGCCTTAGCTTCTCCCTCTGTAACCTGGCAGTCTGGGCCGTGTAGGCAGGAAGTTAAAAACTGTTGACTCATAGTGTTTTCAGAAAATGTTGGTTGTCATCATTTGAAAATCAAGAGGTTTCCAAGCCCAAATCTAAAATTTTTCTTGAAAAATAAAAATAGCTGGTGCCTCTGGCAGCAACCAGCTGGAGCTGAAAGGCAACTGCCCTCTTCAGACCAGGCAGGGTCCCTTGCATTCGCTTTCCCACGGCATCTGCTGCCCGGTGCCCCTGTGCCCGGGGCGGCTGGCATCAATTGTATTTGCACCGTGATGTCCCTTAGCCGAGCCTGCCTCTCTTCTTTCTATTATCTGCCTGCTTTTTGCTCCTGATGTTGGCTGGTGTCAGATCTGATCAGCCTCCACGGACAGTTTAACCCAATACATGGTGTCCCTCCCCAAAGCAGGAGGGCCTCTAAGGATGCCCACCTGCCGGCATGTCACTCTGATGCAGTACCGAAGACATAATCCCAGAAAGGACATCAAAGGTCATGGGGGCCAGTAGTTCTTAGTCTAGGATTTGTGGGGGTTTAAAGGTTTGATATTGTAGATAAATTCCTTGCGTGTTGGTGCTTTTTGTCTGAGAGACACCACCCAGATTCTCAGAGGAGTGTGCGACCCTCCCAAAATGTTGAGAATCACTGGTCCAGTCCACTCACTGCCACTGTACAGATGGGGATGTGAGGCCCTGAGGGTAACTTGTCCAAGATCACACAACAGGTTAGCTGCAAAGCCAGACATAGGGGCCAGATTTTCGGTCTCACTAAGAAACTGCTTACGGTTTTCAAGCATTTGTGAGCCAATCAACAGTGTCCCCTACAAAAAATTCCCCAAAAGTGACATCAGCCATAACGTTGTCAGTAATCCCCATGCTTGGTCTCCCCCTGGTTCTCTCTTGGGTCTGTTTGTCTCCTTCCTGCCCCCCCTGTGATATGTAGGGGTTTGGTGACCTGTTTACTTGCTCACAGCCTGTCTGTCCCCTCTAGAGGGTGAACTCTGTGAGGGTGGGGAACCTAACCTCTTGTTCATGACTTCAGGCCTACCTGGCCTCTGTCAAATCGCACACAGAAACTGTCCACTGAGGTAAACCACGGAGGCCGCGTGGCAGCGATGGGCAGCCATCCCGAGTCCACGGTCTATGTCCTCCCCAGGCCACACCCACTGCCCCGAGCACCTGGGGATCAGTATTGGGACGTAGCCTACACCCGTGGGGAAGCCTCCCTCTCAGCATCTGCACATGCGTGGCAGTCCAAGGCGTTTGTTAAGTGTACTAATTCGTGAATGATACACCGAGAGGAGTCGAAGAGGAAGGGACAAGTGGCTCCAGACTGTATTTCTGTCCTAAAGCTAACCATGTGAGAGAATGCAGCATTTCCACTACATAATCATAATGCGAATAAAAGGACACGCCTCCATCTCCAGCTGCCACCTGAGGATTTAACTACATGCCAGGCACAGTGCCAACCAACTGCTCTGACCCATTCTATCCTTTAATCCTCACTCCGTGTTAGCACTTTTATTTCTCCCATTTTACAGATGAAGACACTGAGGCTGTAGCAGATGAAATCATATCCCAAGGTCCTTCGGGCATGATGCCAGAGCCCCATGCTTTCCTGCTGGTGTGCCCACCTACGGCCACTGGGAAGAAGCGTCAGCAGGGGTCTGGCCAGCCAGTGTGGGGATGGCTGGCGTGTGGAAGGCGGCCTGAGCCCTGGCTGTATTGCTGTAGAATCGCTCATGTCTTCAGGGCCAGGAGCTTGCAGAACTGTATCTGGCAGATTCCCAACCCTCAGCTGCCTTTATCACCTGCCTGGGACAGACATCCCCAAGGAGGAAAAAAGAAGCCAGTGTAGGAGTTTATGCCGTTTGGTTCACCCGGCCCTTCTAGAGCACGTATGGTCACCAAAAGCCTCTCAGACCAGGACGGCATGAGAAGAATCACTGCTGAGCTTTGGGAAGAAGAACCAAGGGGATGGACACACACACAAACACACACACACACACACACACACACACACACACTTTTTTTTTAGTATTTTAAAGAAACAAATTATCTTTTAAAAATATAACATGACTCTTGCAAAAAGTAAAACAACTACAACAATAAATCTCTCTACATATTCCAGCTTCCGTTTAACATTTTGGTACATACCATTTATTGATTTAACACATAGTGAGTGTCTGTCTTGTGCAGGGATGGTCCTTCTTTAAAGCCATACATGGGATCACCCTGCATAAAGCTGTTCTGCAAAATGCTTTTTTCACTCAGTACACATGACCTTTCTTCCCTTAGCTATAGCTTCACTTTCTCCTTTTTCCTGGCTGGTATTATATGGTATTTTGTTTTACGGCCTTTCCACCTTCCTCTGTGATAGGCTCTGCTCCCCACACCCAGCCACCAGCATCACCTGGGCCCCACTAGCCATACCTTCTGTTTACCTTCCCAAGGAGGTCAGTGGTCAGAAAAAACCAGGAGCCTTGGCCTGTGAGTGTGTGTGTGGTGGAGGCAAGAGGGGCCACACCCAGGGAGCCTGGTGGGGGCACAGGAAATCCCTCTCGCCCCCAGAACACCTGCCACGTGGGAACATCCCAGATGGCGTGGCATTCACCTTAAAGATGATCATGAAAAGCAACAAGAGGAAGCATGAAAGACCGCTGCCTTTAAGACACGCAGTCCTCGCCTGGCCAGCAGCCTAGGTGGGCACCACTTACAGAAGTGTATCCGACAGTGATACACTTTAGCCACTCCTTTCTGGGCACGGCCCTTTCCCGAACCCTCTGGTTTCTCTCTCCCCTCAAGGGTGGGCTGGACTTAGTGACTTGCTTCCAAAGAATGGAGCATGGAAAGGGAAAAATGGGAACTTTACGGCGGGGAATTGCGGCCGATGCCACCTTCACCAAGCGGTCACGGGTGGTCAAGCTGATAACACAGCCTCCCTGAAATCGTGTGATGAGATGGGCACATCGCTTCTCCTATTCTTCCCCAAAATCCAGAGCCTTCGTCAAATCGTGAGAAAACAGCAGACAAACTCAAGTTGACGGACATCCTATACAACGCCTGACCAGTACTCTTACAAAAATGTCAAGGCCATGAAAAGCAAGGGGAAGACAAAAATCGGCTCATCCTAGGAAAGACTGAGGGGACGCGATGACTCGGTGTGACATGGCGGAAAAACGGAGGAAACGTGAATAACGTCAGCATGCCCTCCTACTGATGTTAGCTTCTCAGGTTTGACAAATGTACTCTAGTCATGAAAGATGCTAACCTTAGGGGAGGTTGGGTGAAGAATATAGGGAATTCTCTGTACGAGCTTTGCAACTCTTCTGTAAAATCTAAAATGATTTCAAAATAAAAAGGTTTTTAAAATAAATATACCTTTTTTCAAAAATGCTCAGTGTCTTCCCATTGAACTTAGAATGAAAATCAAACTCCTCACTGAGGTCCTGCCAAACGTGGCCCTGGCCACCTCTCCCACCTCATCTTGTTGCCCCAGCCCCCAGCTAAGAAACCCCTTCCTGCTTCGGACCCCTTGGCCCGATCTCTTGACCCTGCTGGCATCTTCATCCACTGCCTTATGCATGTGGGGATGGATAAGCGCTCAACTGAAATGCCACCTCCTCAGGGAAGCCTTTCTGGGCTGTCTCTGTTGTCCTGGTCTTTTCCTTCACTGTGCTTATTTTAACTTGCAGTGTTAATTTGCATGTGTTCATTTACTTATTTGCTATCTACCTTTCCCCCATCAAGGGCCGTTTTATTCACTGCTCTCTACACAGTGCCAGGCACTTTGGGTATCACTAAATTTTTTCTTCATTTTATGAATGAACCTATCCCCTATTGATGGACATTGCAGCTGCTTCCAAACTTGGGGGCTGTCCTCACGAGTGGGACAGACATTTTGGTCGATATCCATTCCCTGTTTTTGTTTGCTGCCCCAGGTTTCTTCCAGAGTTCACCCCTTTGCCACATGACTCAGGGAAAAGTAACTCTATTCCCAGCTCCAGGGATAAGCCCAGGAGTGTCGTCAAATCATGTTGGCCTCAGTCCTTTTGCCAGCGACTGGTCCAGGCAGACATGTGATACAGTGAGGACCGATGGGATGCGAGGGGGAAATCTGCTGGGGGCTTCTGGGAAAAGTTTCTTCATTCTTAAAATGAAGAAACAAGGCAGAAAGGAGCACAGTATAGTGTCTTGTGATGCTGAAACTGCATGCAGCCTTCTTAGCTCCATAAAGGGAATCAGTCTCGGGATAAATAAAGGTCAGCAGCACGATGGCCCAGAGAAAACAGAGAAAGAACCTGGGTCCTTCTTGACATCATGGAGCTGCCCAATTAGCCAGTCCTGAAGTCATACCTGGACTTCTTTTATTTAAGTCAATAAATCTTTTTTTATTTAAGCCACTTTGAGCTGGGTAATTTTTATGACTTGCAGTCGAAGGAATCCTCACTGACAGAGCTGGTGCATTTTCTACTCCTTTACATGGCTGCTGTCTAGAAAAATCACAGGCTCGGGAGGGGCCTTAAAGAAGTCAATTTGACTATAACCTCAACTGGGTAAGTACGAGAAGTCACCATTTTCCAACCTTTCTGAGATTTTCCTTGGAACTCATTCAACAAAGTCGTGCCCTGAACAGGCCAGCGACTATGTGTAAAGGGTCATGTCCAGCTCTATAGAGTCACCTGCAGCATTCAGAGAGTTTAGCTACGAGACGGTCCATAGGTGGTGGCTATTTCCATCCCCAGGTAAGGAAATGTAAAGTGTATCCTATTAGTTTATTTAATATCCCCCCTTTCTTCAAGGTGGGGGCACCCGCAGAGCTACAAGTCCTGAAATCTTCCAAAGTCGATTACATGAAATGTTGTCTCTAAAGTCAAAATCAGGTTTTCCTTGTAATTCCAGGAAGGAGGAGGGAAGTTAGATGTTAAATAAGTCCTGAATTAGAAACAGTCTCCCCCCTGCACTAAAGCCGCACAAGCCCCACAGTTTCTCTTGAGGACTTTCAGTCTGGAGCGCTGCCAAACATGGACGCAAGAATTTGGCCCATTGTTACTTTAAATATCCTGTGTCGCAGGCCATCTAGGAATGTCTAAGTATGGGAATTTTCCTTCTGAGGTCTGGGATGTAGATATAAATAACTCGTTTGTTAGATTCTGTCTCCATCCTGCCTCCCGTGGCCTCGGCGGCGTGAATGAACCAGGCTTGTCCATGATGGTCACCAGACCCCTCAGTGGCTGAGGCCAGTAGCCTAACGCACTAGGAGCTTTTTCTCCCCTGCTCTTTAACTATAATCTCGACTCGCCAGGCGAGCTGGGGAGCAGCTCTTTCCAAGGCTCCCCCAGACTTCTCTTGAAAATGCCCCCTAGGAGGTAATGCTTTCGGCTGACTTTTCCCAGCCCTTCTACCCCCGTGTTGGAATTTGAAGAGTTGGTATTTCTGGTGATTGACTTAGAAGAGTTTTTTTCCTGCCATTCTCACCACTTCTGTCTGAAAGAGTCTGCTGCAGCCGGCTTCCACTTTGGTCACAGACGAACTAGTGGACACAGTTGTAGCTGCCTCTCCCCTTCCAGCTATAACTTCCCCAAGTTTATCTGGCCGTGGGGTCACCGATAAACCAAACAGGCCTGCAGCTAGGAGCTGGGCTGAGACCAAAGAGGGTCCTCACTTCTTCCAGGGAGAATGCAGAGAGACAGAGTGGAGGGTGACTGCAGGGTGTGACCTCACAAGCCCAACCCAACCAGCCTCATCTCCAGCGTTTGGAGCAGTAGACCTCAGATAACCATGTCCTCACCAGATAGCATTTGTTTTCTGTCAGAACCATGGCCATAAGCACCAGAGGGCCCGGGTTCAAATCCTGTGTGAACAGACAAGTCTGTCTCCCTGAGCCTCCACTTCCCCATCTGAAAAATGGGGACAATAACGACCTACTTCACACAGACTCATGACAGGGGTCGGCGAGAGTCTATGTGTACAGCACTTTACATGAGGTTAGAACTCAGTAAATGAAAGGACAAAGGGAGGGAGGAGAAAGAGGAAAAGGAGAGGGAGCTAGAAATAGAGAAACAGGGACAGATATGGAGAGAGACTCACTGTCATAGGGGTTGGAGAAACAAACAGAGCCCAGATCCAAAGAGAGACGAGAGGTCTGGGGAAGCCTGGAATGTCCTGCCGGGAAAAGAGGGACAGAGTGGCCTCCTCTCCTGGGGGAGCACCCCGAAACTCCACCACCCCATCTTTGCCAGGAGTTGAGCTGAATGTTCACCTCAGAGCTCCCCTTGCTTGGGAAGGGTAAGTTGGGGTCCTTCCGCAGCAAGTGGAGGTCCAAAAAGGTAGGTTTGGTGCCTGCTGACGCCCCCCACCCCCAGGCCCCTGCTGTTCACCAACCCTGACCGCAGGCTGACGGGGGCTGGACACGGCCTGCCGGGCCCAGGACCTGGCGAGACCACTGGGGCACTTACTTCGCAGAGCAAAGAACACACAACACACAGGGCAGCAAGTGACACAGGCGTCCAGGATGACCTAGAGAGTGAGAAGTGGCCTAGGGAAGGTACATCAGGTGTGTTGGTGGTGAGTGACCCAGGCAGTGGGCCGGGAAGGCCTCTCTGAGGATGTGATATTTGCGCTAAAACCCAGCGAGAAATCTGAGGTGTCCGCCACCGGGTAAAGCAATGGTCTTCTGTGTCACGTGCTCCAAGGCCCTGGTCTGTATGCGCGCGCACACACACACACACACACACACACACTGTATGCCCGCACACACACACACACACACACACACACACACACTATGCACACACACACACCACAAAAGGAAGTCAAAAACAAATCTGCAGGAACTGGCCAAATAAAACATGACTGAGATGAACTGGTTTGCAAAACTCAGTCACCCACTTGCTCACGTGGCACGAGCAGGAAGAGGCTGCCAGACCCCAGGGGAGCCCTCTTGGGTGGGGAGGAGGCAGCAGACAAACGGCCCAGATAGAGATCTCTCCGGGCTTTGCACTGTTTTCCTTCCTTATGGTCGAGCCTCAGCTCACTGAATCCTCGGGGCTTCCTCTGGGGGCTGGGGGAGCTCACACTTCTCAGCCTCCAAGGCCCGGACCCACCTCCACCTTCCCTGGGGCCACCAGGACTGTCATCTATACACAAAAATTGCTCAGTGGTTGGGGACCAGGGGACCAGTTCGGGGCAGGATGCCTCCCTTGACCCCAGGGCAAGTTTAGTTGAAACTGCTCTCTTCAGGTCAAAGCTGCCAAACAAAGCTGAAGGTGTGAAAACCAAGTGAGAAGGTCACACAGGGTTGGGCCTGTCTCTGGAGCCCTGGGCTGGTGTCGAGGGGTGGAAACAACTTGGCTGAAAAGCACTTTTCGACCACTTTAACTGCAGGTGCCCCTCCACTACCATGCAAGAGCGTAGCAAGCCGGGCTGGCATTCGGCAGCCGGTTCCATCCGTTCTGTAAACATGTATTTTTACATGTTTTCAACAAGCCAAAGTCTCCCTAACCTGCTCCTGCTGCAGCTTTCCCCATTTCAGTAAATATTTGATTTACCCAGTAGCTCAGGCCAAAAATCTTGGGCTCACTCTCGGCTTCTCTCTTCATGTCCCACCCAGCATCTGATCCAGCAGCAAATTGCACTGGTTTACATTCCAGTATATCCGGATTCTCATCTATATTCACCAGCACCACAGCCACCATCCAAGCCACCCACCATCTTCTCTCTCTTCTGGATTATCGCACTGGCTTCTCGACAAGTCTCCCAGCTGCCTCCTATAGTCCTACCATTAATTGATTCTCTGCCCAGTGGCCAGTGGGAATTTTCTGAGAACATTTACCAGTTGGGTGGTCTTGGGCAAGTTATTTCATTCCTCTGCACTCAGTGTCTGTGTCTAAACAGTACCTGCCTCCCAGGCTCCTGGGAAGATGAAGTGAAGTAAGATAAGCCTGCCTGGCACATAAATGAGTCCTAGTGTTCTTATCTGTCTGTCATTTCTATGATCTGTCTGTCAAAGCTATGCTGTAAATTGTCTTTTAAGAGCATCTCGTCCCACTAGACTGGGTGTTGCTGGAAGGCATGAGCCACACCTCACAGCACAAAATCAGAAGTCAGTCCTCTGCTCAAACCCTGTCCAGTGGCCTCTCATTTCATTTGAAAGGCCCCACTGTGGCCCATAAGGCTCTGTATGATCTGTCCCCGCCCAAATATCCTCTTACTCACTTCCTTCCTGCCGCATGGCTTTACTTGAGGCTCTTCCATCACACCAAGAGTGTCCTACCTCAGGGCCTTTGCATTTGCTGGTCCCTGGGTCTGGAAAGCACTTTGCCCAGCTATTTGCATGGCCCCTTCCCTTCCTCCATTCAGATCTTTGGTTCATTGTCACCACTTCAAAAAGGCCTTATCTGACCTCCCTGTCCAAAATAGTCCCCCCTTTGACCTCCTGCTTCTCCTTAGCCTATTTTATATTTTGCCACTACCTGCTATTATATTACGCATACAATTTCGTCTTTTTTTACTTGTTCATTGTCTGTCTTGCCCCTAGGAGGGCCAGGATGTTGTCCTTTTCACCACTGTATTCCCACTGCCCAGGACAGTGCACGAACAAATGAGTGATAAATGAAAGAATTCACTGAGCAAGGTCCTTTACAAACCACGTCTCCTTTTATGCAGTCCTCAGGGTCATTTTACTGCTAAGTGGGAGTCCCAATTTAAAGACAAATGAAACCAAGTCAAGTGCTGTGCCTTCCATAGTACAGAGCACAGGGGGCCGGGGCACAGGGGGCCGGAGCACAGGGGGCCCGCGTGCCTCTGCCCCTGCTCACGCCTTCTTGGCTTTCTGGGCCCACTGCACCTTCAAGGTCAACTCAGATGTCTTTCCTCCCATACAGCCTCCCCTAGCCTGGGCAGGACAAGATGCCCCTCTGGCACCCCATCTCATCGGCCTGGCTTCCCATCCCACCTCCAACAGCTGTGTGTCCTTGAGCAGATTACTTCTCTCCTCTGTACTTTAGGTTCCACAGCTAAAAAGTGGTGAAAATAACAGTACCTGCCTCATGAGACTGTTGTGAAGATGAAATGAAGATAAGTAATGACCTTCAAAGATTCCCTGGTTTATAGTAAGCCCTAATGTTATGTTTCATCTGTCATTTCCCTTGCCAGGCAGTGTTGTTACTGGTTTAAAGGGCTGTCTCCTCCTACTAGTTGGATATCCCTGGAAAGCATGGACCATGTTAGCACCTAGCACAATGCACAGTACACAGTAGGTTAGCAATTGCTGTTTGCTAAGTCAGCAATTGTACAGTGAAAGCTGGCACTGAGTATGTCCTTTTCATGTGCTGAGCCATGTGCCAAACACTGAGATGGATTCATTCATCAAAGTCTCACTTTGATGGATGGTGAAACCACCATTCAAACAGGAGGGAAGGAAGGAAGGGAGGGAGGGGGAGGAGGGAGGAAGGAGGAGGGAGGGAGG
>JAQQAC010025234.1:30619132-30631228 GCA_029783875.1 Phataginus tricuspis | reverse complement strand
TCTGGTTCCCTTCCCAGCACTTGGCAGCATCCAGCATCGGACACTGGCTTGGTGGCCATGTGTCTAAGGCCAGCTCCTCTCGGTACACGGAGAGCTCTCGGAAGACAGAGACGCTTGCCTGATTCGCTGTGTAGCTCCCGTGCCTAGCCCCTAGCTGGTGCTCAAATAAATCTTGGCTGGATGGAAAAAAAATGAAATGGGATGATACAGATAAAACACCAGGCACAGTTCCAGCCACGTGGGCTGCGGCTCTGCCGTGGCTGACCCAAGACCCTTCAACTGAAGGAGACAGGCCACCGCCCACAAGCTGGGTAGACAGGAGCCAGAGAGATGCGATCAACATCACCAGGGGACGGGAAGGGACAGTACTGAATGAAATATCCATGGTGGGCTGTAACTGCCTCAGAAGCTCAGAGAACAAGGAGCTGATGAGCACAGAGAACAAGTATATCAGACAAATCAGAACCAAAGCTGAAGGAAAAGTGACGCTGGAAGAGCAAGGGAGGGCAGGACAGAATTCCAGGGGGGCGGAAGCCGTCCCTTCCAGCAGCCAGCACTCCCCGTTAGGACTGGCAGGCGTCATCACCATCACCTTCGCAGAGCCAAGATTCAATTGGACATTTACAATGCACCAGGTACTATATACCAAGCCTTTTACAGAATTAATTTTCAAAATCCTAAGAAAGCTCTTTCATCACCCCCCGAGTGCAGCGGTGCCCCAGTGCTGGCTCGTGAGAGCTGACTGAGCGTTTCTCTTCCCACCTCCACGTTCAGCAGCTTCATGTTGGCTGCTTGAAAGCAGCCATGGTGGGAGTATTTACACTATGGAAATTGGCAAATGCTACAAATCAGTGCTTTTATTTCCCAGGGGAGCTGGTTGTTAAACATTTACCAGCATATATCTGCCAGGATCCAAGTTAAATTTCTCCCACTGTACATCGGGAATATTTTCACCCTTCCTGCTGTGAATGAAGAGGGAAGATGACTAGACTCAACAAAGGGCACAATGGAGCCCCTCTGAGGGCGTGAGCAAGGTCACCTTTTAAGCTACAGGTAATCGCAGTAGCTCACGATCCCTAAAGGCCGGGTCTGTGCCAGATCTGGACTAAGATTGTTACTTACGTCATCTCACTTAATCACCCCAACAGCGCTCTAAGGTAGTGCTACTGTTACATCCCCTCCTACAGAGGAGACGCTAAGGCTCAGAGAGGTCATGTCACTTGTCCACAGTCACAGATTCAATAATGACAGATCTGGGACTCAATCCCAGTAGGTCTGTCCCCACACTCCTTGCACTGGACACGCAGGTCGTTTCTCCCCAGGAGACCTTCACAGCCTCACCCCGATGTCCCTGCCAGTCCTCTTCCAGCAGTACTGACTGCCACCATGGCTATTCCTCACCTGCCAACACCAGAAGCCAACACTGACTTTCTTGGCAGAAAAGGGATGTATTTAGAGGTTACTAGGTAGCTAACATTGCCAGAAAGGAAAAGAATCAAGCAGGAAAACAGGCAGCAATCAAGGAAGACCAGGTGCCCACCAGGTGAGGACACCAGTGTTGTCACTGCCCCACTCAACACTAGCACCAGCTTTGCTGCTGCTGGAAACTGGCCCGAGCTGCCACTGCCTGGGAAGAATTCCCTTTTCCTGCTTCTGCAGTGCCTGTCCTGGGTCCTGAGCCCCAGTGGGAGCATGTGATTGGCTGAGTATTGATCACTTGGCCCCATCCAACCTCCAAAGGGTGGGGTGGGCTTCTTTTGTGGAAGGTAGATCCTTCCATCAGGATTTTTACAGTGCAAGATCCCCAAGCATAGGAGGGGGATGCAAATTCTGGGTAGCCTCACTTTCACACACTGGTTTTCCCTAACCTGTTGGCTACCTATGCATAATCAACTCCTTTGTGCTTCTTGGAGACATAAGGGATATCACCCATCACTTTTTTTGTCCTGTTCCCCATGTTTCTTTCTTCACCATAAGTTAGGACACATTCAGTTACAAATTATGGGAAAACCCAGTTCAAACAATGAAGAGAATTTATGGGCGAATGCAGCCAAAAAAGTAATGGAGTAACTAAATTATCATGCCTTCAGGTGAGGTTTGATCCAGCATTTCAAGTGTATCATGAAGGACTTCATTTCTTTCTGTGTCAGCCTCATATTCCCATAGTAGCCAAATAGTCGTGACAATTTCAAATTATATGCCTTTATACCTCCTGTTTTAGGAAAAGGTTGAGGCTCTCCTGGTGGCACTTACATAAGTTGACATTCCTTCTCTGCTTTTGGCTTGAATTGGGAGCACATGCCCTTGGTCATGGGATTGGATACACGGATTGATTCAGGCCAGTCAGGACCTACCCTTGGAGCTAGGCTTGGAGACCAAGTCCACCCAGACTTGAGCATGGGCAGACACGACTGGCCCAAAGGACTATCAGGGCCTATTAGTGGAATGGGTGCTGCAGACACAACCAGAAAATGCGCACCATATTGGTACTGAGTTCTGTACTGTTTTCATACCAGCTCTGGGACTCCATTTATCTCTCCGAGCATCAAAAAGGTATAAACCCTTGATGACAATGACTATTCCTTATTCATATTTGTACCACCATCTCTAGCATGACACCCAACACATAGGTTCATGGTATGTCTGTCTAATGAACAAGAAAGTTTTCATCAAGTGAGAACAAAGTTTTTAAATGGGAGCATTCTAGATGAGATTCATAGACCACTGAGGACCACACCTAGGGAGGGGTCTTTAGGTCTGCCCAGCCAAGGCCTCGTGCTGATGCCACGGCCAGGTGCAGCTCCTCCCTGAGATTCATGCGGGCAATGCCAGCTGTCAGTGGCCAGTTGGGTTATTAGAGGCGCCACCTGCCTCCCAGGAATCTCCATGGGCTCAGTGCCCTCAGCTGTACTCCCAATCTAAGGTGACGGCATGAGTCACCAACGTGGGTGTGAGGGCTGGGGGATCAGGACTGGCATTGTTGTACAATGCCCTTCTGTGAAAATCCCTGTTCATTGAACAGGACTCACTCTGTCTTTTTAGAACATGCTTCCAGTCTCCCCTTGGTCTCTGGGGTTTCCCAGCACAGGATCCACAAAATATTGTAATGATAATACAGAGAGAGACACAGAGAGAGACAGAAAGAACAGGAGATAAAACTTATGAACATAAATAACTTCTCTTCTTTCCTGTAGCTCAAGTGTATTGAAAATCTAGATCACCAAACAATCTCAGTCACTCAAATCGAGCTCTCTTTCAGGGTGGTGCAGCCATTATCCCGAATACGTCATCATCCTTAAAGCATCTTTACCTTAAGATTGATTTTTTCAGAGACAACATGCAGCGCAAAGCCCTCGGGGACATAGGTTACCTAGAAAGATTTTATGTTTTAACCAATCCAGTCCCTGTCCCATCCTTTTCTTAAAAATATATACATTATTTTTTAGAGCAGTTTTAGGTTTACAGAAAAACTGAGCCATAAGTACAAAGAATGCGCATATGCCCTATTCCCTCTCTCCCACTTTATTTCCCTCTTGTTAACATCTTTTATTAGTATGGTATGCTTGTTACAAGTGATGAACCAATATTGATACATTATTACTAAAGTCCACAGCTTATATTAGGATTCACTCTTTGTGTTGTACATTCTATGGGTTTTGACAAATGCATAATGTCACATACCCACCATTACAGTATCATACAGAAGAGTTTCACCACCCTGAATATCCCCTGCCCCACCTCTTCATTCTTCCCTCTGTCCCACTAAAGCCCGGCAACTACGTACGGCCCTTGTACTGTCTTTCTAGTTCTGCCTTTACCACAAGGGCACATTGGAATCATACAGTATGTAGCCTTTTCAGATTGGCTTTTTTCACTGAATAATACTCATTCAAGCTTCCTCCATATCTTCTCATGGCTTGATAACTCATTTCTTTTTTTTATTATTTATTTAGTTAGTTATTTATGTTTTTATTAAGGTATCATTGAAATACAATCTTATGAAGGTTTCACATGAGCAGCACTGTGGTTACTACATTCACCCCTATTGTCAAGTCCCCCCACACACACCCCATAGCAGTCACTGCCCATCAGCGTGGTAAGATGCTATAGAGTCATTACTGGTCTTCTCTGTGCTGTACTGCCTTCCCGTGACCCCCCTACATTATGTGTGCTAATCATAATGCCCCTCAGTCCCCTTCTCCCACCCTTCCCAATCCCCTCTCTACCCTATTCCCTTTGGTAACCACTTGTCCCTCCTTGGAGTCTGTGAGTCTGCTGCTGTTTTGTTCCTTCAGTTTTTCTTTGTTGTTATACTCCACAAATGAGTGAAATCATTTGGTACTTGTCTTTCTCCACCTAGCTTATTTCACTGAGCATAATACCCTCCAGCTCCATCCATGTTGTTGCAAATGATAGGATTTGTTTCTTCTTATGGCTGAATAACATTCCATTGTGTATATGTACCATGTCTTCTTTATCCATTCATCTATTTATAGACACTTAGGTTGCTTCCATGTCTTGCCTATTGTAAATAGTGTTGCGATAAACATAGGGTGCATATGTCTTTTTGAATCTGTGATCTTGTTTTCTTCAGGTAAATTCCTAGGAGTGGAATTCCTGGGTCAAATGCTATTTCTATTTTCAGTTTTTTGAGGAACCTCCATATTGCTTTCCACAATGGTTGAACTAAATTACATTCCCACCAACAGTGTAGGAGGGTTCCCCTTTCTCCACATCCTTGCCAGCATTTGTTGCTCTTTGTCTTTTGGATGTTGTACAGTTTAACTGCTGTGAGGTGATATCTCATTGTGGTTTTAATTTGCATTTCTCTGATAATTCGTGATGTGGAGCATTTTTTCATGTGCCTGTTGGCCATCTGAATTTCTTCTTTGGAGAAGTGTCTGTTCATATCTTCTGCCCATATTTTATTTGGGTTATTTGCTCTTTGGGGGTTGAGGCACGTGAGTTCTTTATATAATTTGGATGTCAACCCCTTATCAGATATGTCATTTATGAATATATTCTCCCATACCATAGGATGCCTTTTTGTTCTACTGATGGTGTCCTTTTCTGTACAGAAGCTTTTTAGTTCGATGTAGTCCCATTTGTTCATTTTTGCTTTTGTTTCCCTTGCCCAAGGAGATGTATTCAAGAAAAAGTTGCTTGTGTTTATATTCAAGAGATTTTTGCCTATGTTTTCTTCTAAGAGTTTTATGGTTTCATGACTTACGTTCAGGTCTTTGATCCATTCTGAGTTTACTTTTGTGTGCAGAGTTAGACAATAATCCAGTTTTATTCTCTTACATATATCTGTCCAGTTTTGCCAACATCAGCTGTTGAAGAGACTGTCATTTCCCCATTGTATATCCATGGCTCCTTTATCATATATTAACTGACCATATATGCTTAGGTTTATATCTGGGTTCTCTATTCTGTTCCATTAGTCTATGGGTCTGTTCTTGTGCCAGTGCCTAGTTGTCTTGATTATTGTGGCTTTGTAGTAGCGCTTGAAGTCGGGGAGTGTAGTCCACCCCCCCTCCCCACTTTATTCTTCCTTCTCAGGATTGCTTTGGCTATTCGGGGTCTTTTGTGGTTCCATATGAATTTTAGAACTACTTGCTCTAGTTCGTTGAAGAATGCCGTTATTTTGATAGGGATTGCATTGAATCTGTAGATTGCTTTAGGCAGGATTGACAATTTTGACAATATTAATTCTTCCTATCCATGGATATTTCATTTCTTTTTATCAGTGAATAATATTGCATTATCTGAATGTACCACAGTTTATTATCCATTCACCTACTGAATGACATCTTGGTTGATTTCAAGTTTTGGCAATTATGAATATAGCTGCTTTAAACATTTATGTGCAGGTTTTTGTGCAGACAGTTTTCAACTCATTTGGATAAATACCAAGGAGTATAATTGCTGGATTATATGGTAAGAGAGTATTTTTAGCTTTGTAAGGAACTGCCAAAATGTCTTCCAAAGTGTCTGTACCTTTTTGCATTCCCAGCAGCAGTGAATGAGAATTCCTGTGCTTTTGATGAATTCCTTATCAGCATTTTATCTTGTACCCAACCCATCCTATAACCCCCATCCTACTTTTTATTAAAAAAAAAAAAGACTATTGGTTTTAAGTCTCTAAATTAAGGCGTAATTTGTTGGGCAGCATTAGGTAGCTGATATAAGAGTCATATGTCAGCCCTAAGCCATCAGCCAGCACCAAATTGCCAGATGTGTGAGTCAGCCATGTTGGATCCTCCAGCCTCAGTCAAGCCTCCGGATGGCCGCAGCTCTAGCTGATATGCGACTGCAGCTGCAGAAGAGACCCCAAGTGTGTACTGCCCGCCAAGACCTTGAACTCCTGACCAACAGAAACAATTTGTTTCCCAGATCATGACTCTGCAATGGGAGTTCAGGATGCTTGGGTTGTTCTCATCTAGTAGGTTGGAAAGAAGAAAGGAACAGCGCTGTGTTCTAATCTCGGCTTCGCTGCTTGTTGTCTACACATCAGTAGACAAGGCCCATCACTTTTTGGAGGTTCAGTTTCTCAAGTTATAAAATGCAACAGCGCCCCAGCTCTGCCCATCTCTCAAGGCTGACACGAGAATAATTATGGCGATGTGTTGTGAACTGTCACTTGAACAAATCTCAAGTGTCACGTTAACGCAGGGGACTAGTGGTGAATATCTGAAAGTGATGTCTACCTGACTGTACCGTTAGACAGGATTTCCTCTCCATCCCAATGGCAGTCACCATCCAAACAGCACGTGGGCTCTCCTTAATCTTAGTAACCACTGGGCACACTCCAAACGACCTTGTGAGAGGTCAGCCAAAAAAAGTAAAATTTGCAACATAATCCACAATGTGCACCATCTACCTGAAAACAACTGCCCTTAACAAAACAAAATGACGATATAATTCTTAACCATTCAGATTTGGTCTACATTAGACCAGTGAAAACTAAAATAATAACCGTAGTGATTACAACTTATTGGGCACTAATTATGTGCCAGGCACTGTGTGAGGTACTCTACATGCATTATCTCAATCCTTTTCCAATCCAATGGGTAAATATTATTATTTTTCTTTCACTGATTAAAAATACATTTTTTGACTTCCAGATAAAGACAAAGGATTGAATACACATAAATGTTTGCTCCCAACCAAAACTCTGTTAAACGAGTAAATCTATTTTGTAAAAATCCAAACAATGTCTGCTTATAAATATTTGTTGAATAAATGAATAAAGTAACAGAATAAAAAAAATTCTAAATCTGCAAGGTAAATAAAATAGACACTGAGATCACACCAACAAAAATTTCGAAGCTGGAATGGATATTAATGGACTTCACAGACTTGAGAAAGATGGTCCTCAGTCAGCTGTGGAGAAAGCCAAGGAGTAGCCCTTCCCGCAGGGGCCCAGGACAGGAGCGCGAGTTATGTCCTAAAGTGGGGGTGGGGTGGAGCTGAACACAGAAGACTGGCTGGTTTAAAAGTTGGGTTAAGAAGTGGTTCCCCTCCTTCACGCGTCAGCCATATGACTCCCCCTTTCCCACTTCAGCAGAAGACTGAGGTACTTCTCAGGAGAGGGTGGAGCAGGAGGAGTCGGGATTAGAGAAAACCCCACAACTGAGGGTTAGGGTAATGTGGGAAAACAGAGGAATCAAGTGCCACTGACATTCTGAAGAGTGAAATCCCCTCCTTCCTACCTTAGTTTCCAGAAAGCTGGCAGCCAGCTTTCTTGTTCTCTACCGGCTGGAGATTGGAAACCCTCTCTCTGGGGAATATGACTAGGCCAAGAGGAAAGAATACAAAATTCTCAGATCAGGAGTTTCCCAGTGATGGATCCAGGCAGAACAGCATAGAGCAGATCAGTCAATAAGCCCCACATACTCAGAGTTGCCAGTAAGTATCTCGTTCTTAACTATGAACAAACAAAGGTCACTAGACATTTAAGGAAGGCCAAAAGAAAGGCATGGATGAAAACAAGCATAAAAAAGCATTTTGGAGAAAGTAGAAATAGTGTATGAAGAAGAAATAACTTTTAAAAACTCTCATTACGGGAGAAGATTAAAGATGGTGGCGTGAGAGGTGAGACAGAGGCTTCCTCCTAAAACTGCATATAATATGAAAATAAAGCTACAACTACTCTTGAAAGAGCAACGGGAAAGAGGACTACAATAAACTGCATACACCTGGAGACAAGAGCAGCCCTCACAGAAAACGGTAATGTACTAAAGCTGTGGTCCTGCGGGATCCAAGCCCCTCCCCGACCCCAGCTCACAGGCAGGAGGAACAGGAACAGAGCATAGAGGGAGTGGAGAACTGGGACTGCTGAATACCTAACTCTGGAGATCTACTCTGGGAGCAGAAACCTACATTTCATGGTGCTTGCATGATACTCTTGTAATTAGGAGCTTGGAAAGCTAAGACAGGTGGAGTTCCTGGAGAGACTAAGATTCCGGTTGCTTGTGAGATCAGGGATCCATACCCAGCTGCTCTGGGACAGGGGAGGGGCCAGCAGTCTGAGAGACTTCCTGGCAGGGAGGACCTTGGAAGGAGGCCTGCTGGGGGGGCAAGGACTGCACGGAGCTTGCTGCTTGGGAGAAAGGACAGGTGGACAGGATTGTCCGGGTGTACTCTGCCCCACAGATTGGGGGTTTTCTGATCTTCAGGTGTGCCTGGCTCCCTGGCTCCCTGGCTCCCTGGCTGCCTGCACGGCTCCAGGAACCCCTTCTGTGACAGGTAGACTAGTGCACATTTCGCCTGGCCAGCCCCACCGGGCTTGCAAACCTGGTGTTGGGCCAGCCGGAGGGAGGATCTGTCTACAGCAACAAAAAAGGCAAAGCACAGAGGCTTATACCTGTGTGCTCAGCCCACTGGTTCAGACAGTGGAGACAGGCATAGCAGCCAGGAACCAGTAAACAGCCCTTTCCTCCCCCGAGGCACCAATACCACTCCCCTACAATCCCTGACATTGCTTCAGGGGTTGAGCAGCTCCAGAGAGTAGAGCTTCTGGGCACTAGAGGGCTCCATACACAAATATGAAACGCCAAAGGAACCTGGTCCAGAGTAAAATTATGAATACAACTCCTGAGAAAGATTTTAATGATATGGACCTTATGACTCTCCCTGAAAGGGAGTTCAAAATAAAAATCATTCACATGCTCATGGAGGTACGGAAAGATATTCAAGAACTCAGGAATGAATTCCGGTCAGAGATCCAATCCTTGAAAAACACAATGGACGGTATTACAAGCAGATTGGAAACGGTGGAGGAGACGATAAATGAAATAAAAACTAGAGAAGAGGAATACAAAGAAGCTGAGGTACTGAGAGAAAAAAGGATCTCTAAGAATGAAAGAATATTCAGAGAACTGTGTGACCAATCCAAATGGAACAATATTCGCATTATAGGAGTACCAGAGGAAGAAGAAAGAGAAAAAGGGATAGAAGGTGTCTTTGAAGAAATAATTGCTGAAAACTTTCCCACACTGGGGAAGGAAATAGTCTCACAGTCCATGGAAGCCCACAGGACTCCCAACACAAGGGACCCAAGGAAGACAACACCAAGACACATAATAATTAAGATGGCAAAGGTCAAAGATAAAGACAGAGTATTAAAGGCAGCTAGAGAGAGAAAAAAGATAACCTACAAAGGAAAACCCATCAGACTTCTCAACAGAAACCTTACAGGCCAGAAGAGAATGGCATGATATATTTAACGTAATGAAACAGAAGGACCTCGAACCAAGAATACTGTATCCAGTACGATTATCATTTAAATATGACGGAGGGATTAAACAATTTCCAGACAAAGGAAAGTTGTAAGAGTTTGCCTCTCATAAACCACCAGTACAGGATATCTTAAACGGACTGCTGTAGAGGGAAGCACCCCTAAGGCTAAAAAGATGTCACCAGAGAATATAAAATCATAGCAAAGAAAGCAGACCATCCAAATACTAACTAAAGGCAAAGAATAAAACACCCAATATATAAAGAATGGAGGAGGAAGAATAGGAAGGGAGAAATAAAGAAACATCAGATGGCGTTTACAATAACTTAACAAGAAAGTTAAGTTAGATTGTTAGATAGTAAAGAAGCAACCCTTGAACCTTTGGTAACCACGAATCTAAAGCCAGCAATGGCAATAAGTACATATCTATCAATAATTATCCTAAATGTAAATGGACTGAATGCAGCAATCAAAAGACACAGAGTAACAGAGTGGATAAAAAAGCAAGACTCATCTATATGCTGCTTACAAGAGACTCACCTCAAACCCAAAGATATACACAGATTAAAAGTGAAGGGATGGAAAAAGATATTTCATGCAAACAACAAAGAGAAAAAAGCAGGTGTTGCAGTACTTGTATCAGACAAAATAGACTTCAAAACGAAGAAAGTAGCAAGAGATAAAGAAGGACATTACATAATGATAAAGGGGTCAGTCCAACAAGAAGATATAACCATTATAAACATATATGCACCCAACACAGGAGCATCAGCATATGTGAAACAAATACTAACAGAATTGAAGGAGGAAATAGACAACAATGCATTCATTTTAGGAGACTTCAACACACCACTCACTCCAAAGGACAGATCAACCAGACAGAGAATAAGACACAGAGGCACTGAACAACACACTAGAACAGATGGACTTAACAGATATCTACAGAACTCTGCACCCAAAAGCAACAGTATACACATTCTTCTCAAATGCACATGGAACATTTTCCAGAATAGACCACATACTAGGCCACAAAAAGAACCTCAGTAATTTCAAAAATATTGAAATCCTACCAACCAACTTCTCAGATCACAAAGGTATAAAACTAGAAATAAATTTCAGAAAGAAATCCAAAAGGCTCACAAATACATGGAGACTTAACAACATTCTCCTAATTAATCAATGGGTTAACGACCAAATCAAAACAGAAATCAAAGAATATATGGAGACTAATGACAACAACAACACAAAGCCCAACTTCTGTGGGACACAGCAAAGGCAGTTCTAAGAGGAAAGTATATTGCAATCCAGGCCTATTTAAAGAAGGAAGAGCATTCCCAAATGAACAGTCTAAAGACACAATTATTGAAATTGGGAAAAGAAGAACAAAGTCAGCAGAAGGAGGGACATAATAAAGATCAGAGAAGAAATAAATAAAATTGAGAAGAATAAAACAATACAAAAAATCAATGGAACCAAGAGCTGGTTCTTTGAAAAAATAAACAAAATAGATAAACCCCTAGCCAGACTCATTAAGAGAAATGAAAATCTACACACATAACAGAATCAGAAATGAGAAAGGAAAAATAACAACGGACCCCACAGAAATACAAAGAATTATAAGAGAATATTACGAGCATCTATATGCCAACAAGCTGCAAAACCTAGAAGAAATGGACAACTTCTTAGAAAAATACAACCTTCCAAGACTCACCAAGCAGGAAACAGAAAAACTAAACAGACCAATCACCAGCAACGAAATTGAATCGGTAATCAAAAAACTACCCAAGAACAAAAGCCCTGGACCTGATGGATTCACCTCTGAATTCTACCAGACATATAGAGAAGAAATAACACCCATTCTCCTTAAAGTTTTCCAAAAAATAGAAGAGGAGGGAATACTTCCAGACTCTTTCTATGAAGCCAGCATCACTCTAATACCAAAACCGGGCAAAGACCTCACTAAAAAAGAAAATTACAGACCAATATCCCTGATGAATGTTGATGCAAAAATACTCAACAAAATATTAGCAAACCGAATTCAAAAATATATCAAGAGGATCATACACCATGATCAAGTGGGATTCATCCCAGGGATGCAAGGATGGTACAACATTCGAAAATCCATCAACATCATCCATCACATCAATAAAAAGAAGAACAAAAACCACATGATCATCTCCATAGATGCTGAAAAAGCATTTGACAAAATTCAGCATCCATTTTTGATTAAAACTCTCAACAGAATGGGTATAGATGGCAAGTACCTCAACATCATAAAGGCCATATATGACAAACCCACAGCTAACATCATACTTAACAGCGAGAAGCTGAAAGCTTTTCATCTAAGATCGGGA
>JAQQAC010025234.1:30560266-30613374 GCA_029783875.1 Phataginus tricuspis | reverse complement strand
AAAAAAAAAAAAAAAGAAAAACATAGGCAAAAATCTCTTGGACATAAACATGAGCGACCTCTACATGAACATATCCCCCGGGCAAGGGAAACAAAAGCAAAAATGAACAAGTGGGACTATATCAAGTTGAAAAACTTCTGTACAGCAAAGGACACCATTAGTAGAACAAAAAGACATCCTACAGTATGGGAGAATATATTCATAAATGATGCATCTGATAAGGGGTTGACATCCAAAATATATAAAGAACTCATGCACCTTAACAAACAAAAAGCAAATAATCCAATTAAAAAATGGGCAGAGGACATGAATAGACACTTCTCTAAAGAAGATATTCAGATGGCCAACAGGCACATGAAAAGATGCTCCGCATCGCTGATCATCAGAGAAATGCAGATTAAAACCACAATGAGATATCACCTCACACCAGTGAGGATGGCCAACATCCAAAACACAAACAACAACAAATGTTGGTGAGGATGTGGAGAAAAGGGAACCCTCCTACACTGCTGGTGGGAATGCAAATTAGTTCAACCATTGTGGAAAGCAGTATGGAGGTTCCTCAAAAAACTCAATATAGAAATACCATTCGACCCAGGAATCCCACTCCTAGGAATTTACCCCAAGAATGCAGCAGCCCAGTTTGAGAAAGACAGATGCACCCCTATGTTTATTGCAGCACTATTTACAATAGCCAAGAAATGGAAGCAACCTAAGTGTCCATCAGTAGATGAATGGATAAAGAAGAGGTGGTACATATACACAATGGAATATTATTCAGCCATAAGAAGAAAACAAATCCTACCATTTGCAACAACATGGATGGAGTTAGAGGGTATTATGCTCAGTGAAATAAGCCAAGCCGAAAAAGACAAGTATCAAATGATTTCACTCATATGTGGAGTATAAGAACAAAGAAAAAAAATGAAGGAACAAAACAGCAGCAGACTCACAGAACCCAAGAACGGACTAATAGTTACCAAAGGGAAAGGGACTGGGGAAGATGGGTGGGAAGGGACGGATAAGAGGGTAAAAGGGGCATTATGATTAGCAGACGTAATGTTGGGGGGCACGGGGAGGGCAGTACAATTCAGAGAAGACAAGTAGTGACTATAGCATCTCACTACGCTGATGGACAGTGACTGTAATGGGTTGGTGGGGGGGACCTGATGAAGGGGGTAGTTTAATCACCATAATATTGCACATGTAACTGTAGGTTAATGATACCAAAATAAATTGTAAAATAAATAAATAAATAAATAAAAACTATCATTACTATTTCCAGACTGTTACGAGATGTTTGCACCCATAATAAAAAGAACAGTACCCTACAAAAACAATACCTGGAGAATGAAAAGAACTCCTGGAAATTACGAGAATAAATTAAAAACTCAATAGAATTGTTGCAAGATAAAACTGAGGAACTCTCTTAGAAAGTAGAGTAAAAAGACAAAGAAGTGGAAAATAAGAAAGAAATGATGAGAAAAGTGGAGGACCTATCCAGGAGGTCCGTCTTCAGTTAATAGGGTTTCCAAAACGAAAACATAGAGAAAACAAAGGAGAGTAAATCATTAAAGAAATTAATCAGTCGACGTTTGAACAGAGAACCATACAAGCGATACAGGATACGGGATTTGATCCGGGAGATAGGTCTTACACAGTTGCGGGGTGTCAGAGGAGTCTACGTAGACTGTTGCCTTTGCAGCTAGCCCTGGGGCTAAAGTCTCTGCAGACTGGCATTTGGGAAGGAATGCTGGATGTGAGTAAGAGCAAAGACAAGGTGGAACACAAGAGGGTAAACTGAAACCCATGTCTTTCTCTTACTACCTCAACCTGAATGCCATGGGTGACCCACAGGAGAATCTAGCACCCCTCCACCACCACAGAGCTGCACACACACTGGCCAGAAAAGTTGGAGAGGCTGAAGAACAGATGTGGTGGGAGCTCCTGGAGCTGTGCACCCCGGTGCTACCCCAAACCAACCAGGTGAGCTAGCAGATGCCTCAGTGCCTGGCACTGGATACCAACCTTCAGAGCATATAAATATGGCTTCCTTTCCACCTTCCAGATCTGCTACAAAATGCCCTTTGTGGCCAACACTACCTGATGCCATATAGAGAAGGGGATCCAGGAGACACAGCTAAGATGACATAATATAAAGCAACCCTAAGAAATAATTCAATCACATTTATCAGAATGAAAAGACATTTTTAATTAAAGGAGTCCTCAGAGTGCCCTCGATAATAGATGAAAATAGGTAAAATTTCAGAAAACTGGGGACAAGGAGAGAGCAAGTTTGTAGAGAAGAAAAACAGGTTTTCAGACAAAAAAGTATAATGACATCGGGTCACTCAACAGCAGCCCTGAAAGTTAGAAAAAAACAAAACCATGTCTTCAGAATTCTGCAGAGAAATGATTTCCAACCTGGAATTCTTCACCCAAATTATCATTTAAAGGTAAGGGGAGGATAAGGCATTTTCAGACATGCAAGGTCTGAGGAAGCTGCGGAAGGGCGTGATCTGGCAGCAGACAGGAGAGCCTGGCACAGGCAGAGCCCACAGCGGAGTCCCGATGACAGTATCCGGAGACCCCGAGGCCGAATCTGCGTCCCGGTCCCAGAGAAAGACCGGGGCAGACCCGCGACCGGAGGATGCGCAGGGGCTTCTCTGAGGTGAAGCCCGCAGAGTGTCTCGGCCATGTCAGTGTGTTGAGAGGAGACTCACAATGAGAGATTCTTTGGGTGGAATTTATGATAATCATATTGAATACTCAGCAAAGAAACACACACACAAAACAGGACAAGTGTCACCTACAGGGAAAACAACAACAATTATAGAGGAAAGGAAAAATATTCAAAGAATACAACGTGGCTGACCTGTGAGTAGCACCGCAGTCATAATGATATAAATGCTGAATCTGGAGCTGCTAAATATTAGGGGTGAGTATACTCGGAGACAGGGAAGGGGTGGAGGCGCAGACGAGGCAGGAAGGGATAGAGATGCCCAAGGAGCCACCCTCATGCTCTAATCTAGAATTCTAAGATAACTATTTGATCTTCTGATTTTATTCCATGGGAAAGCATTGTCTAATAGAAGAATACAGTTTATAATTTGGTACGTATGGTCCTATTCTATAGTGGAAAGCCAAAGATAATGCCTACAACTGAAAAAAAAACAAGAACTAGCAATCTAATTATGTTAGCTGTGCAGAGGTAACTAGCAAAAGAAATAGCTAAAGAACTTCAGAGTACTTGCCTCTGGGGAGGGAAAAGTGTGGTGGGGAAGACCTGCCATTTTTAAGTAAATTTTGAAGAGGTGTTTGACTCTAAGCCGTGCATACATGTGGTATTATGACCTCAAAAACACTAACCAGAACATAAAGGTTCAGCCACTGCTAGGTCTGGATGTTCGTGCGCTGCAAAATGCCTATGTTGGAACCCTACTGCCCACACAGGGGTGGAAGGCGTGGAAGGCGGCAGGGCCCTTGGGAGGTGCTTCTGTCGGGAGGGCAGAGCCCTGAAGGGTGGGACTAGCGCCCTTGTGGACGAGGCCCAGAGAGCCCCCCACCCGTCCCACCCGGTGAGGGCACAGCCAGAAGTCATCAGTCTGCGTGCGGTCCCCAAGAGGGTCCCCGCCAGAGCCCAGCCATGCTGGCCCCCAGATCTCAGCCTCCCAACCTCCAGAACTGTGAGAAATCAGTGTCTGTTGTTTATAATCCACCCCATCCGCCTGTGGTACTGTTCTAGCAGCCCAGATGAACTGAGACAGCCACCGACTCTTAGGAACAGCAAGAGGGAAAGGGAAGGATGAAGAGGAAGGAAGAAAGGAAAGAAAAAAGGGAAGAAAGTGAAGCTATTAAGTAGTTGCCTGCCCCACGTCTGCAGTGCTGGTAAATGACGGAGTTGAATTTTGAGCCCATGGTCATCGGACTCCGCGACACTTGCTCAGAGCTACCACACAACACCACATCGGCCCCGGAGGTCCTCATGTGGTCTGCAGTGGACCCGAATGTCTGGGGGGCGGCCCTGCTCCCCAGGCAGGCAGAGGGGCTAAGGGCACAGCTAGTGAGGGGGGGTGGAGACATAGGGAAAGGAAGGGTAGGTAAACAGTTCATCAGGCAAACATGAGGGTCCCCTGAACAGAGCTGGGCCCTGGGGAGGGACAGCCCACTTGCACCAGGATTCGTAGTGTGAGGAAAGAGCAACCCACGGGGGACAGAGGTTCAGGCTCCCTAGGAGATGCCGGTAGGAGGGGAGGAAGGAAGGGCAGGCTGGAGAGGGAAAAGGGCGCTCCCTGGACTGGAGTGGGAGCGCGGCCCAGAACAAAGCCCGATCAGCGGGGCAGCTACCGGTTTTCAGTCTTGAGCAAGTGCTTCCAGAGAGCGCGGAGCAGCTCAGTGGTATTGCTGACTGCGTGACTGCAGGGAGAGGTCCGGGCCCCTCCGCAGGTCAGCTCCACCTCCCGAACCCTAAGCAGTGGAAGGGTGGATGTTTTTTCATTAAACAAAGAAAGCTCCAGTCTCAGGTTTCTCGCCAAGACCTACTTGGGGTGATATGCTGGACCCCCTCGTGTCTGCTCTCAAAAGCAGGATGTTACGTTTTCAGGAAATTTGTAAGCCTGCTGTCATCACGTTGGTAGCTTGAAATTGGCCATGGTGGGAGAGTGACCACCACGGAAATCGGTAAAAAGTACAAATGTGGGCTTACTTTTAATGTCAGAGAGCTAGTTGTTGAACATTTACCAGCACATCACTGCCTACATGTGTTAAAAGAGGGGAAAATAGACCCAGACCGAGTGACTAGGGAAGTATAGCAATGATGTTAATCACAAGGGCTCACATTTATGGGGTAAGGATTTTATGCCACACACTATTAGATGCTTTCACATACTGTCTCACTTAATCTTAGAAAAGCCTTCTGAGGTAGATATTTGTTTTTACCCATTTTATACACGTTGGGACTGAGATCCAAAGAGATTAGGTAGTTTGCTCAAGGATACAAGCCAGTAAGTAGGAATCAAACCTCCTGTCTTAGATTTAAATCCCAAGCTCAGAATAGCACCTTGGGGCAGGGGGAGTGGTACTGTGAAGAGGTTCCGCGCGGGGACACTGGGGGCAGTGTGCCTGGACCCACACACCAGCTCCGACATGCCCTGTGTGCCTCAGTTTCCTCATCTGTAAAATGGGGTGAATAATAATATCTTCCACAGGAAGTAGTACTTCACACAGAGCCGGACACTAACAACAGTTAGTTTACTTCCTTCATTACTGACAAAGTTTAATGGTGTCTATCTTATTCCATATTTGATAAGACTGATTCAAAAAGAGCATTGGATCTCCGGAGGGTACCCCCAAAACTGGCTTGTTTGTAGCCTCCAGGGAGAAGTGGGGACAGACTCAGTCCCGGTCTACTCAGGAGACAGAAATTATCCCAGTCGTTTAATCAGCAAGACCTTAACATAAAGAGCTGTCCATGCAACGTGAAATTGTTAACCAGGTAATTGAAAGGGTAAAGCTGCGTAGAAGCCCGACTGCAGGAAGCCACTACCACCCCTTTGGGGGTGGGGGAGACCAAAGGGTAGTGTTAGAACTAAACTAATTATCAAGTTGAGTTTGCAAGGTAGAAAGCAGACAGGAGCAAGTTTCCTCCTCCTCTTCCTCCTCTCGCCTCACCAGCTCCTGACGCCACATTGGGAGAGCCTCGGGCAACGCAGCTGCCGAAGCAGAAACGAGACGAGCAGAGCTCCAGCACCCAAAAACGGTGTATGGAGACATAACTTGGTAACCGGCACAGAGGCTTTAACTGAAGGCTGGGTTACCTTTGGAATTTTATTCCACTGAAAGTATTACCTAATTTTAAAAATACAGAAGTTTAAGTTTAAAAGAAGAAAATCTGACGTTTGTCACTGAGCTTGGCTATGATATATGCTTGGAACAAAAGAAGTGCTCACTATACACTTACAGAGTGAATGAGTGAATGGAAAGGAGCAGTTTGTACGACATGCGTTTGCAATCATTCGGCAAAAGCTACTCTGTGCATCGTTCTGGACGCCAAGGAGACAGTGGGAAACAGAAAAAGCGTAGTCCCTACTCCCATGGTGAGGAGAGGGCGTGGATCTGACAAGTAAACAAATAAGTTCATTTCCAACAGTGACAGAGGGTTTGGAGGGACCAGACCTGGTGGTAGTACGATTAGCACAGGGTCTGGGTGGAGAGCATTTTAGATGGAGCAGGGACGCCCTCCCTGTGATGGTAGCACTTAAACTGAGACCTGAAGGATGACAAAGGACCAACCCCACAAGATCTCACGGGAGAGACTGGAAGTTGCAGAGACCCTGAGACAGGAGAGAGCTTGGCGAGCTTCAGACAGTGGCTGATGGCGTGGTCACAGGCATGTGCTGAGTGAGGGGTGGGTGGGTGGAGAGCCATCAGGCCACAGCGGGGGCTTCGTAGGCTATGGGAATGGGTTTGTATTTTTATCCTAAATGTGGCTGGGATAAAACATTGTAGCATTTTTAGTAGAAGTTATCATTGGGTTTATATTTCTCAAAGGTCACTCTGGTTGCTGGGTGGAGAATGAATCACAGTGGGTCGGAGTGGCAGGAGGGGACATTCTAGAGCCCTAGGGCTGCCACAACAAATGAGCACAGACCTGGTGGCTGAAAGCAACCAGAACTTATTTTCACACAGTTCTGGAGCGCAGGAGTCCAAACTCGGGGAGCAGCAGGGCTGTGCTCCGTCTGGAGCTCCCAGGGGAGAACCTTGCCTCTTTCAGCTTCCAGTGACCTGGGAGGGCCCTGGGCTTGTGGTAGTGCCACGCCAGTCTCTGCTCTGTCTTCATGTGCCTTTTGCTGTGTCTTCTCCCCCACATGTCTGTGTTTCCCCCCTTCTTATAAACATGTTCTTGGATTCAGGGCCCATCCAGTTAATCCAGGAGGACCTCACCTTGAGATCCTTAACTCAATTACATCTGCAAAGACCTGTTTTGCAAATAAGGCAACTCACAGGTATCAGGGGCTAGGAGTTGGTTTACCTCTGCAGAGATCAGTGAGATGGATGGAGTCATGTGAGTGAGGCACTGCAGAGATGGAGAAAATGGACGGTGTGGATGGTGGTGTATTAGGTTTCTCCAGAGAAACCAAACCAACTCTTATTATAAGGAGTCGGCTCCCATGGTTTTGGAGATTGAGAATCCCAAGATGTGCGGTGGCCCAGCTAGAGACCCAGGAGAGCCCGTGCGTAGCTCCAGGCTGAATCCGAAGGCCTGAGAACCAGAGCAGCTGATGACATCAGTTCCCGTCCCAAAGCTGGCAAGCTTGAGACCTCAGAGGAGCCGATGCTTCGCCACGTGTGAAGGCTGGAAAGGAGCCACGTTCCGGCTCCTGCAGTCAGGCGGGAAGAGCTCCTGCTTACCCAGTGTTTGCTGTTGTATTTGGGTCTTAAGGTGATTGGGTGACGCTCACCCACATCAGGAAGACAATCTGCTTTACTGGGCCTATTGGTTCAAATGTTAATCTCCTCCAGAAACACCCTTGTGGACACGCCCTGAATAATGTTTGGCCAATGTCTGGGCACCCTGAGGCTCAGTCAAGGTGACACATCAAACTGACCATCCTAGATGGGGAGTGGGGACAGGGGAGGGGGGTGAGAGGTCTAACGCTCCTAAATCTAGGGCCGGATGGCAGAGGTGGAGGGGTAAGGCCAAGGGTAAGCCAGAGGCCGGCGGACGCGGTGGAGAAGACAGCTGACTCACTGCCCCAGCGCCGGTCACTCTCTTGCAGCTCCCGTCTTCTCCCATCGCCAGAAAAGTATCTCCCTGCCGTCTGCTGAGGCAAATTGCTCCCTTTCTGAAGGAACCCTTTGGCCATGGTGGCATTTTCACCAAGCAGATAGATCCGGGCAAAGCTGGATGCCACAGGACACCATCTTCTGACCTGGGAATGGAAATCTTTGAAAACCTTTCCTCTACACGGGCAGCTCATGCAGGACTGCTCAGGAATACATAATTACTACCAATCTGTCATGATTGCAGTCCGAGTGGGTGATTTCCACACCAGTGCAATTATGGGACCTATGAGCTACACTCAACATCTCGCAGCTTCCTCTCCCTGATTGTTTTCTCCTTATACGAAAGTGGAAACCCACGGACAATTTGATCTATAAATGACTCTACAGACTTCCACTTCAATATTTACAAAGACTCTTCCTCCAAGGTCTGCTCTAGGTAACAGCATTGTGTTAATTATCTATTGCTGCATAACAAATCACCCCAAAACTTAGTGTCTTCAATAACACACATTTATTCTTGTGCAGTTTCTGCAGGTTAAGAATCCAGAAGCAGCTGAAACTGTGTGGTTCTGACTCAGGGTCTCTCGTGAAGTTATGGTCAAGACGTTGGCTGGGGTTGCCCTTACCTAACAGCCTGGCTAGGGACGGAGTTTGCTCTTCCAGGGGCTCATTCACGTGGCTGTTATAAGGAGACCTCAGTTCCTTGCTGGCTGTTCTGGCTGTTGGAAGGAGGCCTAAGCTCCCTCGCACAGAAGCCTCTCCCTAACCTGCTTGAGGGTCCTCGCCACATGCCATCTGGCTTCCCCCAGAGCTAGGCGTCCCAAATATAGTAAGGAGGAGCTGCAACGCCTTTTACGACCTGTTTGTACATGTCACACACCCCATCATTTTGGCTGCACTCTCTTTGTTAGAAGTGAGTTATTAAGCACAACCACACTCGAAGAGAGGGGAATTAAGCTCTGAGGCTTGAAGGGAGGAGCATCAAATAATTTGTAGATGTGTTTTGAATGTCCAGGTACTCTGGGAGCTTGTCTCCGGCACGAGCAAGCTCTGAGAAATGGGTATCATACCGCGAAGGATGGATCTTTCAGACACTTTTTCAGAAAAACTAATTAGCCACAGATTGAGATTCTGTCTCTCCCCCAGCTGTGGGTTGGGTGGTAACAGCAGTAGAAAGAGCGTCAATGAAACGCCAACAATAATAACTGGGTTTACTATCTGCTGAGCACACTCGAGCGTGAGCCTCCCGGGAGCAGGAGCATTGGCTGTCTAGTTCTCCGCTGTATTTCCAGCACCCAAAAGCAAGTGCGCGATAAATATTTAGGATTGAATGAATGCAATTCTCATTTTAATGTCACAAGAACCTTATGAGGTAGACACTGTTATCATTTCCATTCTACAGGTGGGAAAACAGCAGCACAGGGAAATTAAGGTATTTGCCAAAGCGGCATGACCAAGAGTTAGAACCAGAACCCGGACTATCTGGTTCCAAATACCACCACCAACCCCACCAGCCATAGAGAAATAGATTGAATTCGTAAATACTGAACCAATACTGGTAACAATGGGTTGCCTTTGACTAATGGAAGGAAGATGAGACCTAAATTAAAACCAAACCCTGGTCATCCCAAAACCATTTTCGTTGGGCTCAGGAGTGTAGCCAGAGACACACTACATTCAAACCATCTGGGCTTGGCTGTTCTGCACCCAACGCTGACGTTCTCTCGGAGGGTCCGCAGAGGCCACCCCTGCCCTCCAGCTGCCCTGAGCTGGTGCATCTTAATATTCTCTAGAAAAAAAAATGTCCACACACACCTCTAGAAGCTGTATCCCTGGTTTTTAGTCTCTTTGCTTCCTGAATTCTCACTTACAACTCTTGTTTCACAAACAGCATATTTCTTCCTATTCTGCCCTTAGAAGGAAAACAGACTCTTTCATTTGAAAAATCAATCTATGATTGACCCTGGTGTGACTCCACTTGTGAGCCAAGGAAAGGTCCAGTCCCCAGTGCACGGTGAAGGCGAGCCGAGCGTGGTCCACGCTGCGGGAAGAGCTCCCAGTTCATGTTCTGACTTACTAAACATATTCAACTCTGGTTTCTCAGAGCCCCGCCTGCCACTGCAGAAGCCACAGGCAGGTACCACTGTGAATGTGGCCCCGATGTGGACGCGTGAGTGAGGGGAGAGAAATACTTTACAGGCCGGCTGCAGTGTGAGACACCGGGCGGGTTTCAAGTGGAAACCTGGAGCCTGTGGGGTTTCAGCTCAGCTCTGGTCCTGACTTAGTGAATAATAAGCAAGTTACCCTCTCTTTCAGGACTCAGTTCCCTTCTCAACAGCCCAGACATTAATGCACGGCTTTCCTTCTCCAAGGGGCGAGACAAACATCCCCAAGGGAGCTCAGACCAACAAGGCACAAGTGAAAGGGCACGTGGGCCCTGCCAATCCCAAGCATTCAATCTGACTTGGAGACATTATTTAAAAAGCACAATTTTTTCCCCCAAATTTCCATTAGTTGCTCACAGTAAAAAGCAGGAGGTCTTACTTTTATTTTATAATTAATTTTGGTATCATTAATCTACAATTACATGTGCAATATTATGGTGATTAAACTACCCCCTTCATCAGGTCCCCCCACCAACCCCATTACAGTCACTGTCCATCAGTGTAGTGAGATGCTATAGAATCACTACTTGTCTTCTCTGAGTTGTACTGTCCTCCCCGTGCCCCCCCCCAACATTACGTCTGCTAATCGTAATGCCCCTTTTACCCTCTTATCCCTCCCTTCCCACCCATCTTCTCCAGTCCCTTTCCCTTTGTTAACTATTAGTTACTTTTTTTTAATTCACAAATCCAAGAATTGGAAATCCAAGACTTGGTGCAGCCGCAGACGGGTTGCATTCCCAAAGGGAACAACGGACCAGAGCTAAGGACTGGCTGTCGCCCCCTTTAGACAGGGCAGTATCTCTTTAGGCCAGTTTGCCACAGTCTCCAACACTCCCTATTTTTTTAACCCTGTTTCATGTTAATATTTATGAAAATGTAATTTATTTGGTAGCATAGAATATTGCTACACTCTCACAGATGTTGAAATTACAACATTTTCCTCTATATTTCCTTTTTGTAAAATTTTGTATAGTTCGTCAAAGCTGAGATTAGGGAGGGCCCTGGCTTTGCAGAGCCGTCACGCATATGCTTGGTCTACGGATTAGGCGATCCTGGCCCCTACAAACTTTTGAGTTGGGGGTTCCTACCATGACTCAGGGGGTAGCTGGTTAGCCTGGGGAAGTGGTAGAGCCCTATGAGAAAAGAGGGTAAAGAGGGAATGTGGGGCCCATATTCTCCCCACTCTCAATCCACAGTCAAATGAGACCTAGGCTGAACTCAAAGGGATGGGGAATAGTCTTTAGCCTTCCTAAAGAACTAGAATCTTCCATCCCAGTCTAAAACACTAAAGCTTTAATCTAGCACAGGAGTTGGCAAACGTCAGCTGGTAATCTGGTCACCTGTTTTTGAAAACAAAGTTTTATTGGAACACAGCCATGCCCATTTATTTACATATTGTCTATGGCTGCTTTCACCCTGCAGAGGCAGAATAGAGTCTGGTCAACAGAGACCATGTGACAAGCCTAAAATTAGGCTGGCAAGCCTAAAATATTTACTATTTGCCCTTTATAGAAATAGTTGCCAGTCCTTGATCTAGCACCGTGGGTTGCAAGGAACAGAGGCCCACCCAGGTCCACTCAAGCAAAGGATGTTTGTGGTTGGGACATAACAGGTAATGTGCTGGATGCCAGGGATAGAAGCCGTAGAGAAACCAGGCCTCAGAGGAAGTAAAATTATAACTGCAGGTTTTGCTTGCGGAGTTTCTGCTCCTCTGTTTCTCCTCTGTTCCCTTCCCACTGCCTGCTTCCCCGAACTGACTTTGCCTCCCCTCAGCTTGCACACGGCTCCTCGGGGCCACCCAGACCTTCTCTTCATCAGGAAATCACAAGCAGCCTGTCAGTTTGGTCTCCATTGCTAATGGCCCCAGTCTCTGAGTTTCCAATTCAGAACTTCCAGGGGGAGGCATTTGACTGGCCAGGACCATCATTTCGAGTCTATGATTCCTGGCCAACCTGTAGCTGCCCTGCTCCCCTCAGCCCACTCCTGACTCCCTATCAGTGACCATGGGGCACTGTCACCTGGTGCAGAAAATGTTGTCCACTCAGCAGGGGCGGCAGGCACAGAGCCGTCCTTTAGAAGAGAATGCAATAGGGCTGGAGCCAGAAATGAACTAACTCAACTCACAAGGGGCCTGGTCTTTTATTAAAGTCAAAGAGAATTCTTCAGTCTCTCTTATTCACAGCATTGACCAAAAAGTCAAAATCTGAATGGCCAGCATGTCCCTGAGGAGAAGGAACTAGATCCCCCCTGGGGTTTGCAGGTGGGTATAAGGTCAGCATAGGACCAAGCCCAGGCCAGAGACAGACAGGCGGATCGACTGCAGCGACTGGTGGGATTTCAGAAACCAGAGCCTCATCTAATCTGGACCAGCAGGAGAAGAAGGGCAGAAAGAAATCTAGCCTGGCAGAACTTGCCCCGGTTCTGCCACAACCCAGCCGAGCGCTGATGGGCGTGCTACTGTCCTCCCCGCCAATCCCACTACAGGCTGGCCCAGCTCCACGCCCTGAGAGCCACTGGCCTGGCTCATCAGTAAGACTCCTATAACATGCCGTGCGTCTTGTCTACTCCTTAGGTTAGAGTGAATGGAAAGCATGGACTGGGGGCCGGGGAAACCTCTTGCATAGGGGGCAGGTCTTTCCAGAGCCTCGTTGAGAGCAGACTGTGCCCCCCTGCCAACACCACCTTTTCTGCCTCTCGCCACAAGGACCGTTTTATCAGAGAGTCCTGGGCTCCAGAAAGGCCCAGGCGCTTCCCCGCCTGCTGGAAAATGTTGACTTTCTATTTCTCCCTTGGCCAAATTCTGTAAGTAGCATGGCTCCCCGACACGTAGGCCACACAATCGGCTCTCACAACCCACTTCCTCAAGGCAATTCCATGTCGTTCTGCTGTCCATGATAAACAGCTCCAGACCGGGCAGTCCAAACCCAGGGGAAGCCAGCCTGCTGTGGATCTGGAAAGTTCCCCACAGGCAGATAAATGGCAGCCGCTTCTCTGGCCCAGGCTGAGGCCAGGCCACAAGCTGGGCGGACAACTCCAGCCCAGGCTTCGAACCGGTGATGCACATTGCGCAGATCAGAGGGGCGGAGCAGCAGCGGAGCGAGGAGACACCCTTCATCATCTCGCTAAGTCACTAGGAGGTTTCTGAAACAGGTGGCTCAAATTTCCTTGAAAACCCAGAATAATCCCCCATTTGAAGTGTGCGCGAATCTTGTTGTCACCACCTACTATTAACGGGCAGGCACCACAGGAGGAAAAAGGGGTTTCGCCTGCATTCTCGCGTACTGACTTGCCTGGCAAGCTCAATAAAAGTTTAAACAAATATTAAAAAAACACACAGAGAGTCAGGCTGGTTTAAATTAACTTCCCAAGCACTTCACCTACTGTAGGAAGAAATTATAATAAAATGTCAGAGCAAAAATAAACTGCGCATGGAAATAAAAATAAAACATAAAATGCCCTCTTACAACTAACTGCTCAGTACGATTTAGTTCATAACAACATATCATTGTACATGAAGTTTTCACAGTCCTACAGTGTATTTGCGCATTGGGAATGTTGACTCTGAAAAACTCCTGTTTGACACGTTGGGAAACTGTCCCTTTCCCAGAAGTCTTATGGATGTAAACCATTAAAAAAAGAAAACACACAAAAAAACTTCTCTGTTAACTCGGAATTATTCTTCCAAATAGAATATGCTGCTTGATATTTGACCCCAAATTCCGTTTCTTTTAGGCATTCTCATCCTTAGCCTCATGCCTGGGCTCCACAAACACGCTGCACCTCACTGCTGGGCAGCGGGGGAAGAGCTGCCGGCTGAGGTGTGACAGGCTCAGCTCCGGCCACCCTGAGTCTCATGTGTAGGAAGTTGCTGCGCGACCCCTGGGGCCGGGAGCCCTGGTGGGTGCTGCATCCCCCCACCTGGGCGACTACACTGAGCCGGGCGAGTGGGCAGATAAAGGGAGAGCAGAGCTGGGTGCTCTCCCCAGGGTGGAAGAAACAGAAGAAACAAGGCAGGAGAAGAGAGCAAGGGTGGGGAGGGAGGGGCGGAAGAGGGGAGGGAAGGAGAAGGGGCGCAAGGGAGCCCCTCCCGTCGGGGAGCTTGTCTTGGGAAGGTTCTGTCTCTGGCCGGGTTACTCCCACTTAGTTCGTCCACCCAGGCTGATACCCCCGCGCTTTCCAGCCAGAGAGGGTGCGGGGGCTGAGGAGACCTGGGGGCCTACAGGCCCCTCCTTCCCCTGCCAGGTTTCCGTCACACCTCGAAGGTGATTTTCTGGGAAAGGGTTTTCCTGGCAGGGCCTGGGCGGAGCAGCCCTCAGCGCCTGGCTCCCAGCAAGACTTTCCAGGAGGGACCCATGCTAGCGTCCCCTTCCTCCAGGTCCTGTGGAGCGCTCCCATGGCCTGCTCCTGCACCCCACAGGGGGCCAGAGGAAGCCCGGGGCAGCCAAGGCAGGGAGACAGGCGGCCACCTGACACGCTAACGAGGACACACGGGAACATCGACGGGTCTCCGTCTGTAGACACGTGCATGTGTATCTTTCCTGGTGAGTTCATCATGACCTTCCCAAGAGACTGGGAGATCCCTCAGCAGCCGGCAGAGTGCGGACAGCCATGCCAAGGATGCCAGGCCTGGCCATCCCCGGCGGGGACTGGTGGCCGTGGAGGGCCACACAGACAGAGCACGGTGAGGTCCAGTCCAGGGGGCGAACACAGACTAAGAAATGCAATTTATTTCTCTAATCTGCTTGCGCAGATTGTGCCAGAAACAAATACCAGCAGGCCTGGAAAAAATGTTTCTATTCGTTTACCTCGGCTCTGAGCCATCTGCCCCAAAGTGGAAGGAAAAAGCAGAGGAACAGATTCCGGGGATGTTTTGTCTGGCTTGCGGCCCCCTCGGCCCCCTTTGCCTCGGGGAGGGAGGGGTGGGGGGTTATCTGGAGTCCCCCACACGGAGGACCTGAAACAGACCCTTTGGTTTCCCACAAACAAGTTTCAGAAGCGGAAACTGCCTGGCTCCCTAGGGCAGAAACCGAGAGCTGAGCTCTCAAACACTTCCTCTGCCTGGTAACAATGTGCAGAGGAATTTCCACAAATCCCCTTAGCTGTCATGGCTTCCGCTCCTCGACTTGGGAAAAGACAGCCTGGGACATTCCAGCCCCCCGCCCCCCTCCACCTCGTTTGATGTGTTTGCCTCCTGGACTGGACTGAGAGAACGTGCATTTCCCTTCCCTGTTCTCCTCCCGGAGATGAGGAAGACCCAAGTCTGCCCAGGCCGTGGAAGAGGCCCAGCCGGCGCAGCGGCATCACCAAGAAGCTGTCCTCTCTCTTCGGAGAAGAAAGGAGGTCCCGGGAGGCAGGGGAGGGCCCAGGCAGGAGAGCACAGCATTAGGGAGTCACCTCTGCAGCCGAGCAGCCCGGCCTGCACCTGGGCTCCACTACCTCTAGCTGTGTCGCAGTGTGAGCTTACGGGGTCCTGTCTCACAAGGTGGTCGCGGGGCACCCGTGTCACAGGTTTATGAAGTGTTTGGCACAGCCAACACACAGCAAGAACTCGATAAATCTGAGCTGCTGCAGTCAACCCAGAAGTCTGCTACCGCGAGTCTCTCCTGCTTTGCAAGAGCAGAACTCTGGTGCCCCCCAGCCCCCCTGAGTGTTTCCCAATCCATGTGCATAGACCACAGTCACCACGTGGGGTCTGCTCAGCTTTTTTGCTCCAGCTCTCAAAGCCCCTGGGAAAAAACGCCAACGTCCACGCTCGTAGTGCTTCCCACCCATCTCAGGGCCCAGGTGGAGTGCTGGGTTTTGAGCAGTGGTCAGGAGTTCCCTGCTAAACTCTGGGCCTTCCTCGGCCCCTGGACCACCACTGGAGCAGCTGTGCTCATGCCCAGAGCTGCATAGTCTCTGGTCTAACCTCAGCTCTTCATTTCCAGGGTGTGCTGGGAGAAATCCTTTATTTTTGCAGGACCTTAGTTTCTCCAACTGGAAGATGGGAGGGTGTCATGGGCTGAATTGTGTTCACCCCAAATTCATATATTGAGGCCCTAACCTCCCGGGTGACTGCATTTGGAGATGGGGCCTGTAAGGACGTATTAAAAGTTAACCGAGATCACAAGTGTGGAGCCTTATCCCAACAGAATTCGTGTCCTTAAGAAGGGGAAGAGATGCCAGCGCTTGCTCCCTTTCTGCGCGCCACAGAGAAGAGACCGTGTGAGGCCGCAGGAAGAAGGGGCCGCCTACAAACCAGGGAAGAGGCCTCCCCCAGAAGCAAGCCTGCTGGTACTGGGATCTCGGACCTGCAGCCTCCAGAACTGAGAAATAAATGTGTGCTGTTTAAGGCTCCCAGCCTGTGGTATTTTGTCATGGCAGCCTGACTGACAGAGAGGTGGCGGACAGATTCAGCGCTCTGTGGAGTGAGGGGCACACTGGAGGTGCCTCAGAGGCTGGGGGCCTGGGAGACCGGGCAGAGGGATGCGGCTCTGATCCATCATACCTCACTTCACTGGAACCAGCATCTATTTTAGATGTTTTTTCAATGAGAATTCAAATGCCTTTTTTTTTCTTTTTTAAAGAAAGTTTCCTTGATAAACAGTTTTTCTCATACTCAAGGCCTAAAGGATTCTGAAAGCCCACACTTGCCATCCTAATACTGTTCTATTACCTGCTCTGAAGGATATTGAGGTTCCAGAACTCAAGGACCTGCAGGACTTGAGGGTGCATGGCTTGGGAGTGGTTCTGGTTAACAGCCTTAATGGTGCATATGTACTGGGTACCAGGCTATCTTCCATAGGTTACATTTATTAACTCGATACATTTATTAATTCGATACTCCCCCAAATCCTATGAAGGCTGCTTATCATTACCATTTACGAATCAGAAAACTATGCTTTCGACAGGTTAAGCCACTTGCTCAGGGTCACACAGAGCCTATGATCCTCCCCCAGCCTAGGGGAAAGGAGAGGGAAATAGGAGGCATTCACCCTGTCAGCAGGTGCACCCCCACCCTCACCACAGCAGAGACCTGCCAGGGACAGTGAGGAATCTGCCCCTGCGATCCCAGGACCTAAGTCAGCGGGCTGCTTCCTAATTCCCCCCAGAATCCTCTGTGCCTCATAAATGGGCATCAGATCCGCTGCTCTAACTGGGTTTTGCCTTTTATGCTACCTATTTGGATCAGGGCCTCTTCAATACAAAGATGAATTTATATAAAATGGGCACATGATCATTTTGAATGCAGTGAGTATTATTCAATGTTTTCTTATAGAACCTGTAGGACTAACTAACAATGCCTATTTAAACATTCCAGATAGGCAAGAAAAGATGAGGGGAATAATACTGTCATTATTTGCAGACAAATGATAGGCTACATAGAAACTTCAAATAATATGCAGATACCATATTTGAACTAATAAGAGAGTTCTATAAGATGTCTGGATAATAAAATCATTTGCATTTCTATACATCAGCAATAATCAGAAATGTAATTTTCTTAAAAAGATACTCATTTCTAAAGGCCACCATAAAAAACTTAAAATATCTAGGAATAAATCTAGAAAAAATATATAAACACTTAGTGGAAAATGATCAAATGTTAAATGACATTTTAAAAAATATCTAAAGAAATGGAGAGAAATATAACATTCTTAGATAAGAAAATTCAAAATCATAATTATATCAGTTCTAGCCAAACTCATGAATACCTTTAATGTAATGCCTATAAGAATCCCAGCAGGTATTTTCAAGGGACTTGAAAGTTGTTTCAGAAATGTTTATAGTAGAGCAACTGTCTAAGAAAGCCAAGACACTTCTATAAAAGAATAAGTTGGAGGCGACCTACTCAACCAGATATCATGACTTACTGTTTAGAATGCTCATTGGAACAAGGACAGACAAACGGACCAATTGAACAGAAGAGAGAACCTAGAACAATATTCATATATATGTGGAAGTTTGATTAAAGACCAAATGGACATTTCAGGTATTCAGTAAAGCCTGAACTATTCAGTATATGGTGCTGAGACAATTGGTAAATTAAATAGAAATAAGTGAAATTGCTGACTATACTTATCACAGTGAGCATTTAGTAATGTATATCATTGATGAATCCGTAAGTTGTTCATCTGGAATCAATACAACCTTGTATATATACTATATTTCAATTAAAAAAAATGAAGTGTAGAATTCATACCCTAACATTTTGGCAGTAAAAACAATCAAAACAAACAAAAAAGAAATAAGTAAAATTACATCCCTGCCTCCCACCATATGCCAAAAAATCCATTCTAGGACTTATATATGAAAGATAAAACTCTAAAATCTTTGAAAGGCAACATAAAGAAATATTTTTATATGCTCAAGGTTAGGGAGGATTTCTCAAGAACAAAAGCCCAGATGATAAAGGAAACAACTGATAAAATTCAACTACACTTTAAAAGGAGAGAATAAGACAACCCACTGAGAAAAGATATTTGGAACACATTTAACTAACAAAGGATTAATATAAAGAATATGTAAAGTATTCCTTTAAATCAAAGAGAAAAAGCAAAAATAAATTACAAACATGAGCAAAAGCCCTAAGAGCCTTAAGCAAGCGTGTCACAGAAGAGGAAACACAAATGGCCCATAAACATGTGAAAATATGTTCAACGTCATTGGTCAACAGGAAAGTGCCCATTAAAACCCTGATGAGATACTCTTCCACACCCAGTCTTCCCACACCTACTCCTTCACACCTACCAGACTGACTACAATTAGAAAAGCAGTCAACCAGGTCCTAGACGGGATGTGGAGCAACAGAAACTGCCACCCACAGCTGGTGGTAACATAAATTGGTGTAACTACTTTGAAAGAAGTTTGGCCTTACCTGATAAAGATTAATATGCACATTTTCTACCATCCAGAAGTTCCGCTCCTGTGTTATGCACCTTAGACAAATTCCTGCCCACGGGTTCCAGGCGACCTGCACAGAGGTTCAAAGAGGGTTGTTTAGCAGAGCCAGGCCATGAGGGAGGAGGAGGGGATCCCAGGGCACAAAACGTGGCGTCACCCTAAGGGTCATTGTAGGTTGTTGTTTCCAGTATTGCATTCTCGGTGTCCACAGTCAGCTGAATGGCGGCCCCTCCAAAGATATATATACTATATTTTGCATGTCCCGAAATCAGCAAGTGTGACCTAATTTGGAAAAAGGACCTTTGAAGGTGTAATTAAGGATCTGGAGATGAGATCACTTGGGATAATCCAGGTGGGCCGAAATTTAATGATGAGCACCCTTATAAGAGACACACAGAGGAGAGACGCAGGGAGAAGAGGGGAAGTTCGCGCGACCTAGAGGAAGGGATTGGAGTTATTCTCCCACAAGGTAGAAACCAAGCAACACTCGGAGCCACCAGAAGCTAGAAGAGGCAAGAAAGGATCCACTCCTGATCCCTTGAAGGGAGTGTGGCCCTGCCGGCACCTTGGTGGCAGACTTCTGGTCCCCAGAATGGTGAAATAATCAATGTCCTTTGTTTCAAGCCACCATGTTTGTGGTCATTTGTCACTGCAGCCACAGGAAAATAATACAGGGTCTCTCTTGCCTTACTGCGTTGTTCAGAAGAGTAAGAAAAGGAAACAATTCCAATCTCCATCAACAATACAGTACATGAATGAATTGTGGTAGAACATTATAGCCAAATGAATGAACTGTAGCTCCGTGGGTCAAGTCAAATGAATCTCAGAAGAGTGTTGCGTGAAAGAAGCAACTCAGAGAAAACTACAAGCATACGATTCCATTTATATAAACTGAAAAACAGGTAAAGGAAAAATGTACCGTTTAAGTGTCTATACAAAATAGTAAAGCTATAAAGAAAGCAAGTGACTGATTAACACAAAACCATGACTAATGGGAGGGAAGGCCATGTGGCCCGGAAGGGCACTCAGGACTTGTAAGGTTGTGGAGTTTGAGCCGGGTGCTGGGTAGAACGGCATTTCTTGTATTATTCCTCTTTACATCCTACATGTACCTTTTATAGAGTTTTTATATCTTCAATACCATTTATAATGAAATTAATTAACAAAGAAAGTACAGGCTCATGGAAATTAACCTTCCTGATGTTCTGAGGGTCTCGTCTCTGAGGAGATTCCCTAACGTGAGGGCAGGCGAGGCCAGCAGTCATTCAGTGAGTCCCCTGCGACATACACCCCAGGCTCTGAGGGGGCCTGGGCTCCAGGAGAAGGGAACAAATTTTGAGAGAAGAGAGAGAACACACACTGACTTATTTGAAAAATTAATTTGCAAATTGAAATGTGTTTAAGCGCCACGACTTACACCACTTTTTGTTATCCGAAGCCTGAAAGCTTTAGATGATTGATGGAGGGATAAATCTACAGACTGGATAGATTCCATCCGGTTAAAGATGGAAGATGAAATCATGCTGTCAACATTCCAAGGTCCTCTAAAATAAGAAGAAGAGATTTTTTTTTTTTGAAAGACATAAACCCAGAGGACAACATGAACAAAAGAGCAGCAAAAAGCAAAACACAAACCCAACAACAACAGGAAAAAGGAAGCTGGAAAGCAGACGGATGAGTGGTCACCGACTCAGCAGACCCCGCCAGGCCGCCTCCTAGGCCGGCAGCCACGTGGCTTGCACCGCTCCCTGCCAGGGGCTCGGGGAAGCCAAGGCCAGCACCAAGTAGCTCTAGAGGTGAGAGTCAGACAGTGCATTGAAAGGCCGAGTGTGACGCAGCAGGACTGCAGCCCCAGCTCTGCCCCTTCCGGAGGCTGGCAGGTGCAGGGGTCTATTCTCTGAAGAGGGAAACACGGAGGGCCTCTTGTCTGGGGACGGCACCTCAGCGGACAACAGAGGGCTTAAGGGACTGTCCCAGACTGTGTGCTCAGACACCTCCCAGCCCTCTGCCCGCTGTGTCTCCCCAGAAGGTCGGCAGTCATGTGAGTTAAGTGTGATCAGTTCTCTCAAGAGCTCAACCTTGTCCACTCTCATTACTCTGTCATTAGTCCGTCCCTTCCAGGAGAGTTTCCCAGCTGTGTGGCAGGGCTGGAATCCAGACACCCAGCCAGGGCTGCCAAGCCGTGTGCTTTTCCACTGGTTCCCCCAACTCAGGCAGACACTCCCCTCTAACACCCCCGCAAACCGTCCCCAATTCCAACAATATACTGGTTGAGAGAGTTATCTGGCATCCCCTCAGACATATTGAGCCAGGGCCCAGCTACCCTGCCCTCTCCTTGGTGAGCTCAACCCTAGGCCCCCCACATGCCGTGCTGGGCCACACTGGATTCCTCCGCACCCTCTGGGAGCCTGAGAGGCCACTGGGGGGTGGTTTTCTGAAAATGTGGAGACCTGGAGTCCTCTAGGGTCTTGGGCCCTGGAGTGGAAGACTAGCAGAGGGTGGAGTCTGGTCTATAGGCTGTGGGGGAACGGGTACCCTCTCCCCCAAGCAAGGGGGACATTAAACAACTCCTTTGAGACCACCACATGCAGGGAAGGAGAAAAAGCTGCCGCTTCTGTGCCTTCCCAACCTGAAATGAAAACCCCAGTCTCCCCCATCAGCCACCCCACTGCTGCCAACCCTGGCATAGATTGGGGTGAATCGTGTCTGTCTAAGGGCCTTCTGCGAGGTGTGGCAGTAAAGCCATTTCCACACAAAGTGTAGCAGCTCCTGGACTATGGGAAGGCCAGGAATAGAGTTCAGATGATGAGCAGCCTGCCTGGGGTGGGAGGCACACAGCCCAGCTGACTTCGCAAAGGGCTTGGCCGGGCTGTCGGCCCTGCTCCTGGGACTCACAGACCTGCTGCTTGGTCTGCTCCAGAAGCCAGCCAAGGCCCTGAGGGGCTTAGTGCCTCACAACAGAGACCCCAGAATGAGTCCGGAAGAGCAGAAATAGGCATTAGAAACCCAAGAGGAATTTTCAGAAGATCCTCCACCCCCTCCCTCCCCTGCCCCAAGCCCAGTTATCATCAGCTCAAGCCGCAAGGCCTTCCGTCCCTGGGGAGTCCCCAGGGCCATTCCTCCCCGCGGGTACCACCCAGCCAGGACAAGAAAGCATTCCTTCTGGGCGAGGAGGAGGCGGGCCCAGCCCTGCCAGGCAGGAGGGGAGAGGGATTCCACCCCCATTGTTCTCGCCCAGGCTGCCCTTCCAGCCTCCCTCCCTAGAGCACCCACACCCCTTCTTCTCTCCCTCTTTCCCTCCCCATGCCTCAGGTCTGCAGGAAGTCCGGACAGAGGGGCCTGGCCCTGCTGCCTGCCCTGCGGGGCTCTCTGAGGCATTTCCTTCTCACTTGGCTGCAGCCACGAGCCAGAGTTAAGAGCTGCACATGGCCCGGGGCCTGTTAGAGTCCACATGGCAATTCCCAGGGCCACGGCCACACAGGGTAGTTTATGGATCGATACTAGTGTCTCCCAGGGTGCTCATCACCAGCACACATGCACTGGCTGAGGGCATGATGGCTTCAGTTAAGTGACAAATGACTAATGACAACTTGTGCTTTCTCTGCCTGTAACAATTATGTGCCAGGTCCTGGGGATATAGCAGTGAACTCACCAGATTCCTGTCCTATTGAGGCTTATGTCCTAACCAACGGATCTTTGCTCATTTCCTGCTCTCACCTGTGTAGCCCGTCTATGTGGCAAGAAAATGCCTCCTGGGAACATGGCCAGGAGTGTGGCAGTGTGGAGCAGTGGTTAGGAGCAGGGTTTTTGAAGCTAGCTAGACCTAGGTTTCAGGCATGCTTTTACCCGTCTGCAAACTGTCTAACCTCAGGGGAATTTTTCTTAGCCTTCTAAGTCTCAGACTCCTCTTCTGTCGCATGAGGTTTTATTACTGAGATAAGCATTACTGCTCAGGGTAGAAGCACGTATGGGGTCGTTAGGACGCTCCAATGAGAAGATGCATGGCTAGGGCTCAGCTCAGTGCCAGGCGTGCAATAAATAAATGCTCAGTAAACATTAGGGGTCATCACGGGACCATCCTTCCTGGGGGACGTTGTCTGCAGGAAGGGACCTCTGCTCTGGTTTACTGCGCACTTGCCCTGACTGTTCCCTTTTCTGTAACATCTTATCATGAGCCATCTCCCAAGCCAGCAATTCCCTGGGCTGTTCATCTTCCATCTGCCCATATGCTCACCACAAACACGGAGGAGCCTACGTAAGGCTTAAACGTAGGCGCTATAATCACAACCGTGCCGCCAATGCGTGGAGCCCAGGAATGGGACCCGAGTGCAGACAAACTCTCCATATGGTTCAGATTTCTGGGGTTGTTGGGAAGCACAGCCCAGAAAGGTTTTTCGTTATGTCACTGGCCTATTTGAGAGACAACCGTGCCCTTTGAAAGGACCCTTTCTGAGCTACGAGACCAGAAGGCAACTCACATCTCATCAGCTATCTCCTTGGTGTTGGAACAAGAAGACAGATCTCGTCGTGAAGACCTTTCCAACAGGGCGAACACAGGATGTTTGCCATCATTCGCTGGACACGTATGGGCCGAACCTGCGTGGGGACACTTCTACATTGTCACAAACAAATCTTGCCTACCAATGATGCCCACCTCTTAACGTTTGCAGTGGGGGGTGGGAAAGCCATTCTCAGAATAGATATAAAACAAAGCTCAGAATTCATACACCCCAACTCCCCTGAAGATCATACATCCCAGCCCCATTTGGGGGTCGCTTACACAGGCAAGGAAAGATCCCAGCAAACATCTGAGGAGATGATCTAACCCTATTGTCTTACACAAACGTGCTGAGTTCTTCTCACCATGAATTTGACTTAAGGAAGCCTCACAGCGCACACAGCATCCTGCTAGGTGTTACCACATTTGTTCGCCTGTTTTCAGTGTGCCTCAGACATTTAAGGAGGTTCCATCGAGCTCCTGGACTCCTAGACACACAAAGTAGAGACAAAGGGGGCACAGGCAACATTTCTGTTTGTTGATCTGAAGATCTGGGGTGGGCCAAGATTTCCTAGGATGCAAGTCAGATTTCTTTGTGTGTGTGTGTGTGTGTGTGTGTGTTGGGAATAGAGGTGGGGAAGGGGTGCTGCCTTATACACTAGTCCATTGGAATATTCAGCTCAGCAATTATCAGGAATAACCATATCAGAAGTCCCCAAGAAAATAGTCTTGAGGTGAAGACACACTAACTACAGAAGGGATAGGACTATATCTGTTCTACTAATTCTGATATCCTCAGGGTCTGGAAAAATGGTCAGCATGTAGTAGGCCATGTGTTAGAGTTCTAGTAAGATTAGTGGTATCTTCAAACTGGATGGGGGAATAGTTTAATAAAACTTCTATTCACACACATGAAGGAAAGCCACAAAGGACGTGCCATGCCCGCCCCCTCCACGGGGAGCCATGATGGGCAGGCCTTCACATTCCTAGGCTGAGGGGGCAGAGGAGGGAATGCTGTCTGCCCCAGGCAACCCAGCTCACTCTCCCGCCTCCCTTCACCTCCTGTTTGTGTTTCCCATTGGCCAGACCCGACTGGAAGCCAGAGGGCAGTGAGCCCAAGGCGCAGGGCGCCCTGGCTCAGCCCCTTGGTGACAGAACAGGGTAGAGGAGAGGGAAATCGGATAAGAGAAGGCCTCCCGCCCTCATGAGGACTTGCTGGCCAGCGGAGAAGCCAGCCTCTGATCAAGGACAAAGCTAACAGGGAGAGAAGCCACATGGTGTTGCTCTGTGTTATTCCTGCTTGTGGATAAAGTGAACTCACTACTTGTGCCCCAGACCCTGTATTAAGCGCATTACATAAATGATCTTACTTAGTCTTCAGAACATCCCTGTGGGGCAAGCACTATATTATTCCCATTTTATAGAGAAGGAAATTGAGTCTCAAAAGATTTATATAATTGGCTCAAGGTCCCCACTTATTAAATGGGAAAATCAGGTTTCAAGTCCAATCTTACTGCTTCATTTTTATTTCCCATTTTTTCATTACGAAAGATTTTAAACATAGGAAGTTGAAAGAATAAAACAATGACCATCCCTATATCAACCACCTAGATTCATCTACTTAGAAAAAAAATGTAAAATAAGGTGCAAATATTCCCTCATGGACCTTTCAAAGTAATGACATTCTCCTCATAGTCGACTAGAATTGCACCTAAGAACATTAACACCAATTTGCTGTTATCAAGCAAACCAGTTTAGAGTCAAATTTCTCTAGCACCCCTACATCTTTTTCTTTACGTCTTTATTTGAACCAGGGGCCGACTAAAGTTTATGCATTGCATGTGGTTATTATGTATTTTTAGCCTCTTTTAATCTAGAATCTGTCCCCCCCCCAACTTTTAAATTAAATGACAATGGCTTTTTGAAGAGTCCAGCTCCCCTCAAACTATATGCAAATGAACACAGGAGACATGTTTTGAGGCATGTGGGCAGCACACAACCCTTCATGGGGCCTAAATGCTCTGGTTTTTAGGATGTTCTCCTTTGGATTAGGGTTGGTCCCCTGATCCACACTGGTCTGATTAGATTCTGCCTCCTAGGAATTTGGAACTAGAACCAAGAGGTACAGGTCAGTCTCTGCTGGTTCCTGGCATTGAGGATGTATCGCTTCAGTAAAGCTGAGAAAACCAGAGAGGGAAGCGTGAGGCCGACACCCAGCAAAGCGGGAAGTGTGTCCCAGGGTCCTGGAAAAAGGAGAGAGGCACTACCCATGGGTTTCTCCATGGGAGACCCCACTTCCTTATACTGCCATACTTTTCTGGCTTAAGCCAGTTGTAATGAGTCTGAGCAAGCTGCCGTTAAATCAACTTGACCAACAGTAGCATGCCAGGGCAGAGCAGAGGAGCTGTCTGCCCCCTGGGGAGGAATGGTTTACTGCTGACACTGCAAACGGCTGGTGCAGGACGAGCGGTCCTTTGCATCGGTGTCATCCTTGACTTCATTCTCTGCAGACAATGTGCCCCCTCACTGCCTGCTCCAGGGAGCGGGGAGGGGCATGCTCCCAGCCACCCTGCTCTTCGGACACCGCGGTGACTAAGTCAGTGAGGACCAAGCCGGAAGGGGCTCGGACATGTTTTTGTAAAGCCTTTGTTTCCCTCTGCCTTCTCAGCCCTAATGCAAATGTGCTTCTGGACCGAGGCCCCAGCACGAATTCCCAGGGGGCCTGAAGTCCTCCCTCTCACCAGTCTCTGTCCCTGGGAAACTCAGCCCCGGACATCACTTGACTGTGGATTTTCCTCATGCGGGGAAGAGGGCTCACGTCGCCCTGCTCCTCTGTCTGCAGACATCCACGCCTCTTTCTGCTCAACGAGACCGATCTCGCTAGGCTGAGATAAAGGCTATCTCAGGGAGGCCATGTGGCCTGATGGTTAAGCATGCGGGCTCTGGACTGGCTGCCTGGCTTCAAATTCCTGCTTCACCATTGGACAGCCAGTCGCTTCAGGCAGGTTGCATGATCTTAGCCTCAATTTTTCTAAAACAACTTTGTTGAAGTATGATTTGCGCATCATAAAATTCACCCGTTTTAGGTGTACAACTTAATAGCTTTTAATTTACCAGGTTATGCAACCATCACCTTAACCCAGTTTTCAGACACTTCTGTGACCCCATAAAATCCCTTGTGCCCATTTATAGTTAATCCTCATTCCTACTCCCAGTCTCAGGTAACCAGCAATCTACATTCCGTCTCCACAGATTCGCCTTTTCTGGACATTTCGTGTAAATGGAACCGTGCAGGAGGTGGCCTTCTGTATCTGACTTCTTTCGTTCAGCATAAATGTTTGAGGCTTATCCATATTGCAGCATCTACAAGTACTTCATTCCTCTTATTGATCAATAATATTCCATTGTATGCACTATATATATGTAATCCATTCATTAGTTCAACATAGATGTTTGAATTGTTTCCAGTGTGGGGCTATTATAAATAGTGCTGTTACGAACATTTGTGTCTAAGCGTTTGTGTGGCACTATGTTAGTGAATACCTAGGAGTGGGACTGTTGGGTCATAGGGTGAACTGGTGTCTAACTCCATGGAACTGCCGAACTGTTTTCCACAGTGACTCTGACTTGGTTTTATCATTTGCCAAATCAGTATGCTGAGTGCCTAGCTCAGCTGGGTATAGCGAGGTCTAAACGAGTCGGTGTATGGAAAGTACTTAGCACAGGGTCTGGCTTGTGGTGAGGGCACGAGAAATGCCACTTGCAGCTCTGTAGTCAGCTCCTGATTACCTGACTAATTCTTCCTTGAAGATAGGGATTGAGTCTGATTGAAGTCTTTACCCCTAGATCTAGTTGGAAACTTGAATCCGGGACCCATCACAAGGCAGAATGGGCTCAGCCTTGTCTCAGAGACACACAGTGCCACGGGAACCAAGAGAGAGGGGGAAAGATTCTAGCTGAGTGCATCAGGCGGGACGGCGCAGAGGCGGCGGGTGAGCAGGACCTTGAAGGCTGCCTTCTGCAGGGTACAGGGTTGAGCCACAAAGAGATACTCTACACGCCTCAAGGCAGAGCATCCGAAATACCTCACCTTCGACTGAACCCTGAACTGTGGGGCCTTTTGGCGTGGAAAGAGAATGACGGGGGACACTCTCTGCCTACTTTACACAGTGGAAGTTGGGAGAAGGACTTCCAAGGGCGTCCAACCTGCCAGCTCTGTCTGGCATTAAATACCGCCTCTCCCATGACCACCAGGACAGGAGCAGGCGCTGGGGTGCCCTTCCACGGGGCTGGCCACTGGCCATGCAACTCACTGCCCCGCACTCCTTAGGACAGCCCTCCACATCCTTCCGCCCATCCTTCATGCCCCAGGCCCCAGCCTCTGTCCACTCACTGTCTTTGGGTGAACTCCTCCCACACCCCCGTCCCCAGAATTCCCAGTCTAGCCAGGCCTGTGCACAGGAGAGAGCCAGGGTGGGGGCGGGGGTGTGTGTGCGTGTGTGGGACGCCTGGCCTCCCCACCACCCCACCGCAGGGCCACTCCAGCCTGATTCACTGGGCTGGAGTGGGGGCGGGGGTGGCTCCGATGCGCTGGAGAAGCTCTCTGCCTGGCAGGGGCACCAGAGCACTCCTGGTCTGCCAGCAGCCACACCTGCTGCTCGTGTCCACAGTCTCACTTACATCTGCTCGAAGCCCACTCCCCACCACCCCGCCAGCTCCAAGGCTGCTCTTGCCAAGGGCAGTGGGAAGGGAGGAGGAACACCTCCCACCCCAGAGGCAATTCCAAAATCAAAGCTTTGCCTACTCCACAGCAAGCCAACGGCACATTTAAGGAAATCAGGGGAGTGTATGCAATTAATTAAAGGGCACGTCTCAAAGCAGACTAAATACTGGAAGCCAGGAACTGGAGTCCAAGCCCCTTCAGGATCGGAAGGGGGAACTTCCCGATTTGATTGCAGAAAGCAATTTACTTCAATTAGCAGTGACATAAACAGGGTGATTGCTTAATAGGAGTACCACATCTCTAAAAAATAAACAGCCTGAATTCCATCCCTGACCATTGTATTCACTGAATGGGACTGTTTTTCCCAAGTCAGGTTTGATTAACCCCTTAGGAGCCATCCCTCTCCCAAGCAGAGAGCTTCGTATCCTGCGAGCTCTTTCTACGTTTCTTGTGCATTTAACATGTGTTAATCAACTAGCTTACTGCTTTTATGTCTTTAAGCCCCTCAATAATCCTGTGCGATGTGGATTATCATGCCCATTTTAACAGGTGGGGAAAGTGAGGTTCAGGAAGTTCAAGGGGTGATCTTTTCAAATACATTCAATCAAGTCATTTCCCTGCTTCACTTAAAACCCTCTGAAGGCTTCCAAGCTCTTTATCGATGTCCATAGAGAGATCTGTCCTCGTCTTCTTCCCTGACCTTGACTCAGACAGCTCTCCTCCTTGCTCACTACATTTTACATTTTATGGCCACTGCGTGGTCCTCAGCACACCGGCTCCTTCCCACCTCAAGGCCTGCGCGCTCGCTCTTCCCTCTGCTGCGGTGGTCTTCCTCCGTCTCTGTGTCGAACTGAGTTTTCAGGTCAAACCTCATGTCCTCAGAGGGGCCTGCTCTGTCCGCCCCATCTTTCCCACTGCCTTTTGGCTTTTGACCTGACACAGAACTATCCAAAATTATCTTGTTTGTTTATTGTTGATGTATTTCTTGTTTGTCTCCCCAGCCCAGACTCCGTGGGGGCAGTCACACTGTGGGCAAACAGAAGATACTGGATTAATAAAGGAAATATTATTCCTGCTTGTATGTAGATGAGGGGAAGTTGAGGTTCAGAGAATTAAGCCACTTCATAAGGTCTGCAGCTGGTAAATGGCAAAGCCGGGTTGGGACAGCTTCCTCCCCTGTGGCTGTACTACACAGCCCTTCGTCTTCTTTTTTTGAGAAGTCTCCCTTCCGCCATGCACCTTCCCCCTCCATACCCACCCCAGCCCTGAGAAGCAGGCACCCACTGAACCAGCTGGGAGAGCATTAAAACCACAGCCCCAGAGCAAAATCTCTCCACCCTGCAGAAACTCCCTCTGTCATTGGTGAGGTTGGTATTGTTACTTCTCAGGGTCCTCATTCCGAGAACGCAATTTCTGGAAGCTAAAGGCCTTCAGACCTCTTCCTCCAGCTCCCACCCAAAAGGGCCGAGGTAATGAACTGGGCTCCTCTTAGAAATGCATCCCGGCCCTGGGAATGCTAAGGCCGTGGAAAAGCTGTTTTGAGGAGTTTAAGCTGCCCAGTGACTCTCACCAGCTAAATCAGCCAAATCCCACCCCAGGCCCAAGCTCCCCACAATGCCCAGTGGGTGGGGGCTGCCTGGTCCTCATCTCAGGCGAGCTATGAACTGCAAAGGAAGAACTGGTTCGCCAAGATCAGGGCCAGGAGAAGATCAAAGAGAGGAGGAAGGTTGTGATAAAATGGGCATAAGAGCCTCAGCTTCGGGCTGCAGGGGGTTGGACGCTAAGCAGGGCCTTGTGGCCAGACAGCTGTGTATAGTGCTGGGGAGCTGACCTAAAAGCAGGGCCCCTCCCCCATCCTCTGTCCCCTACATGCTGGCTGACTTCGGGCCTCAGTGTCTCCATCTGGTCCCTCGGCAGCCTCATGCTCAAGGGAAGGTCAAATGCAGCTGTTATCAATTCCCAGTTTCACAGTCTATTCCCTGTGTGACCTTGAGCAGGGCTTTACCCTCCTGAGGCCACTTCCTGGTGGATAAGGAGATGACAATACTCAGGATTCCAAGAGCTTTAAATAAGGTCATGAATAAGGTAATAACCTTTAAATAAGGTCATGAAAGTCCTGTTTCAGCCTGGGTAAGAAAGGGACTTTAACATTTACAAACCGTCTGCCATAGGTGTGGTTTCCTATGCCCCACATTTAGAGGAAAGAGGTTCGCAGGGCACCTTGCCTCTAGCTATGGAGCTCTGAAGCCCAGAGGTCAGTCACTGTCTCTGCTGAAGGAATCCCGCTGGGATGTGACACTGCCTCTGAGGCCGGATCTAATCACACAAAACCCTGGGGAGAAGGGGGCAAGGAGGCCAAGCCCTGAAGGCGGGTGAAGAGCGGGGAGCAGGGCGTAGGTTGTAAGATGAAGATAGAGAGCTGGCAGGCTCCATCTACAGTTCTCCCGGGCTGTGGAAAGGGGCCTTTATTACTTGGTTCCAAATTATAGTAAGAAAGCCTTGAAAGGGCACCATCGTCAAGAGCACCCCTGGCAGGGCATGGAGTGGCCCGGTGGGCAGCAGGACCTGGGCTGGAGTGGCCGAGCTGGGGGGAAGAGGATGGGTTTGAATTCGAGAGATACTTCAGGTGCAGGGCCTGCAGGACTGGCTGGGCGTGGCGAGGGCGACCGAGAGGGCGCTAGAGGTTGAAAGCGCTTTGCAAAGGCGTCAAGCAAAAGCCCAGAGCCGTTTCCTTTCTGAGGACATGTCAACAATCTAAGAAGATCCCAAACCTTGTGGATAAACTTGGAAAAACTCTTGCCAACACGTCTCACGCATGCCCTCGGGGACCAGGGATGTATGGCGCCTCTAACCCAATTGGCTAGAGCCTTCCGCTTCTTTCTTTAATTAAGCTCTCTCACCCCCTTCACTGCTAATGATTCCCAGCCTCCCGGGTGGGACAGGACCTTTACTCTGGAGATCCCAGCCCAGCACTGTCCTCAGAAATGCCTTCATGTGGCTTATGGAGGCTTTGGTGCCAGCTTTGGCTCTCAGAGCCTCAAATCCACTGTGTCCTTCAGGAGGGAAGACCGAGTCCAATCTGACGTCCTACAGTGTTTCCCAAGGAGCCCAAATGTCACCTCCTCTGTGAGGTCTGCCCTGACTGCTCTAAAATAGGAATTCCACCTCTGTTATTCTCCATCTCTGCACCCAGCTGTTTTGTTCATAGAGATTACCATAATTCATACTTAACGATGACTATTTGATGGCTCTTTGCCATCCTTCCCCCACCAGGCTGCGGGAACATAACTACCTCTTCCATCTGCATCTGTGGCCCCCAAGCATCCGGCAGTCACCTAGCAGGTGGTCTATGAATATCCGCCCAATAAATTCAAGGGCTTTGAACACTCGCATCGAGCCTTCCCTCTCGGGGTCTCTCTCAGGCTCCAGAGTTCCAGCTGCCGCTGACAAAGGCTGTCCCCAGCACAGAGGTTCCCCCTTTCTCCTCACCTGCCGCAGGCACTTTGTTCCCAAGGGGAACCAGCCCAGTGGCTGCCCTGTGCATCGCGTCTCTGAGGTCAAAGAAGTTACTGATAACAGAAAGAGAGGCCGGCTTCATTTGTTGGAATGACGGCACCCGCAGGATCGTGAGCCGCCCAGGGGTCAGCTGTCCGTTAAGGACTCGGAGTGCCAGGTACACTGCTCGGAGCGGGGACACAGGGGACGAGGCCGGCGTGGCTTGAGTCCTCCGGGGGCTCACAGTCTACTGGGCTCCTTTCTGTTACAAGAAGCCAGGCAGAGCCTCCGTGGCCGGGAATCCAGCACGTGCCCTGCCCTGCCCTGCCTGTGCGGCTCTCACGCTCCCCAAGGGAATCGATGCCGTAAACCGCACCTTCCCCAACTCCAGGAGACACAGGAAGGAAACTTTCGCATCCCAGCCCTCCTGCTCATCCAGTGTCCGACCTTGAGCACATGACCTCTGAGTCTTGTTGCTTCCCCTGCAAGTCCCCACCCCCAGGGTTGTTAGGAGGATTCGATCAGATGATGATTATGAACATTACTAACATTTTTTTAGCTCTTCACTAGGGTCAGATACCGCGTTAAGAGCTTTGTCCGCATGATCACATTTAATCTTCCCAGCAATCCCGTAAGGAGGGCTGCTATCTCCCCTGTTTTTAGAGATGAGGGCAGACAGGTTACATAATTGCCCAGTGTCTCCTAGACAGCAAGTGGCAGAGCTGGGACACAGACCCCGCCATTCTCAGGACAGTCTCCCCTCCAACCCACTGCCTTACACATCTTCCCTATGAATGCAGGCAAAGTGCTTAGTTGGGGCCTGGTAGGCAGTAAGTGCTCAATAAATAATACTTCTTATGCTGCAGCCGGAGGCTCCCAGTACAAGGCTGCCCCAACTCTGATCATCTTCAGGATCGGCCTGTGGTCTCCCAGCAGTCAGACCCTCCCCATCCTTTTCCATTTCAAGTCCTCAATCCTGTTTTAAGTCTCCTTCCAAAAGCTCAGACTGGAACAGACCGTGGCTGAGGCTGTCCTTCCCGTCCTCTCCTCAGGAGGCCCGTTGCTGTCAGCCACCCGGAGCCCCAGCCCTGGCTGAAGACCCAGCCCTGAGCCATCCTCAGAAGCGGAGCAGCTTTTTGCTCTCCCTGGTCCCCTTCCGCCAGCCCACAGGAACGGGCCTGAATCAAGGAGTAAAATAGCAGGGGCCTGGGAGGTAGCTCTGGGTGCCACTGGGACAGGTAGGACTCGGTTCCAAAGAAAATGATAGTATGAGCTCATTCATTATGATATTTAGCTCCCAGAAGAAACCGCTGCGAGCTCCATCCAAACCACAGACAGCTTCGCAGCCCCAGGAGCCTCTTACGGTTACATAAGCTCTGCAGAGAAATAAATACCAACTCATCTCGAAGGAATTTTAAGGGCTAATAAACCTTAACCAGTCTGTGCAGAGAGGGCTCCCTTCCGAGGGAGGGACTGTGGCTTTGGAGAGGAAGGATTGAGAGGGAGGCCTCCTGGGCCTGCCTGGCTGTTGGATGTTCCTCAGAGAGGCTCAGTCCCGGGGCAGAAATCTCCAAGGCCAGCCCTGCCCCCGGCCCCCCCGCCCGGTCTGTACACCACCAGAATCTGCTCTCCAGTTGACTCTCATAGGTAGTGAGTTCTCCACCCCTGCAGGTGTCCAAGCATATCAAACATAAACTGCATGGCTTCTAGGGACCTTCTAGTTCCAGAATTTCATGACTATATTATGGTTCTCAGGTCTAGGAACATACCTTGGCATCAAGAAAAGGCAGGATAATGTAGGAGAACGAATTTAAGTCCAGAGTCAGAAGACCTGTAATTTGGTGCTACCTGGGTGACCTTGGGCAAGTTGTTTCACCTTTTTGAGACTCAATAAAATAGAAATAAAAATTGCTCCCTCCTCTCTGCCCCACCTGATGGCTATAAGGGGCAGGTAATTTGCAGGTGTGCGAAGAGCCTTGCAAATCGTGAAAAGCTTAACAAACAGTGAGACACACCAGGCTGCAGACATACGGGGCACTAAGCAGAGATGCTGCTGCCTGCAGGGGGGCCAGGAAGGCACTGGGAGCCCCACCTGACCATCCTTTCACGTGTGTCCGAGGCAGGTTCCACTGCCCTGTGTTTTCCGGCAGAAGGAAATCAGGCGGGTCGGGGTGAATAAGACTGTGATCTGTAGCCGGGCTCCCCAGGTCCAGAATCCTGGATCTGCCTCCCTAGCTGTGTATCCTCGGCAACTCTCTGACCTCTTTGTGCCTCGCTCTCCTCATTTTAGGTGGACATAAGGATACTACTAGCTTAGAGAGGTGTTAGGAGGATTAAGGAAATAATACCTCAAATGCTAAGGACAATGTCTCACACAAAGAACATGCTGTCTAAGGATTAGCCATTGTTATTAATATCTTGGCCAGTAAATGAATCCTGTACCTGTCACGGAGCAGGAGGGCCGAGCCTAAGGAAGAGCACACAGGATGGGTACCTTTTGATGACAAAGCCATTTAATGAGCACTTACTATGTTGCAGGCACTGTGCTCAGCGCTTTACAAACATTGTCCTTTCTGTGCCAAAACAGTCACTCGCAGCGGAGGTGTCACTGTTCTTCATGCAGACGAGGACACTAAACCTCAGCAAGCACATGTGACTTGTGCAAGATCACTGAGCACGTGAGTGATGGCTTCAGGGTCTGAACCTAGACGGTCTGATGCTAGGACGAATTCTCTTGAGCTTATTTGAGGCCTGGCTAATTACCTAGGCCTCTGGGAGGGACAACAGTGCAGGACTCAAGGGATAAGAGTCCCTGCAGTGAACCAGTGAGGATGGCCAACATCCAAAACACAAACAACAAATGTTGGCGAGGATGTGGAGAAAGGGGAACCCTCCTACACTGCTGGTGGGAATGCAAATTAGTTCAACCATTGTGGAAAGCAGTATGGAGGTTCCTCAAAAAACTCAAAATAGAAATACCATTTGACCCAGGAATTCCACTCCTAGGAATTTACCCTAAGACTGCAGCAGCCCAGTTTCAAAAAGACATATGCACCCCTATGTTTATTGCAGCACTATTTATAATAGCCAAGAAATGGAAGCAACCTAAGTGTCCATCAATAGATGAATGGATAAAGAAGTTGTGGTACATATACACAATGGAATATTATTCAGCCCTAAGAAGAAAAAAAATCCTACCATTTGCAACAACATGGTTGGAGCTGGGGGATATTATGCTCAGTGAAATAAGCCTGGTGGAGAAAGACAAGTGCCAAATGATTTCACTCATCTGTGGAGTATAAGAACAAAGAAAAAAACTGAAGGAACAAAACAGCAGCAGACTCACAGAACCCAAGAACGGACTAACAGTTACCAAAGGGAAAGGGACTGGGGAGGATGGGTGGGAAGGGAGGGACAAGGGGGAAAAAGGAGCATTACGATTAGCACACATAGTGTGTGTGTGGGGGGTGGTGGCATGGGGAAGGCAGTATAGCGCAGAGAAGACAAGTAGTGACTCTATAGCATCTCTCTACGCTGATGGATGGTGACTGTAATGGGGTGTGTGGTGGGGACTTGATGATGGGGGGAAATCTAGTAACCACATGTTGCTCATGTGATTTTATATTGATACCAAAAAAAAAAAAAGTCCCTGCAGTGAGAGGCTAAAAGGAAATGAGCAGGTGATGTGTCAGGAACACAGTGGGTGACCCGCAGGCCACTCGCCAGTCCCCGGCCCTTCTCAGGGATCCTGTTGTCCCTGGTTTCCAAGATGAAAGAGAAGAGCCTGCTTGGGGGCCACACAAGACAGTGAGGTGCTGGGGAACAAACGTCAAGTCTGAGGGAAGAGTCAGGTGCAGGAGGAGCGTGGGTGGGCTCTGGCAGAGGCTGGGGAGGGCACCGCCAGAGGTGTGAGTCTGGGTGGGCAGACCAGCTCTGGGGGACGAGGCTTCCTGCTGGCGTCAGGCCGAACCCAGGGAGAGGTCATGAGTAACCGGCTCGCTGAGATTCAGCCTGTGTGTGCAAGGCAACCATGGAGTTAAGTCATCCGGAGACCACAGGCCTGGAACAGGACCCCCCAGCCCCAGAGCTGGCAAGCCACATTCCCAGAGCACTCGGACTCTGCTGCTCCTCTCCCCCCTGCTGGGTCCTCCAGTGAAGATTTGATAGTTTCCAGATAGTAAAAGCAACAAGTTTTGTCTCTGCGCAGAAGTTCTTATTGGCTGACAACACTTGTAGGAGAAAAAGGACCTGCTCACAACTGCCTCCCCACACTTCAGCATCTCCGAAACACATGAGGCCTGAGAACGCCTGGAAAGGTGGAGGGCTCCCCCCTCTGTGCTCAGCACTGCCAGGCCTCCAGAGATCTGCGTGCCGAAGGGGAGGCCCGAAGAAGGGTGTAGCCAAGAGTAGACAGAGTGGAGGATGGAAACCTTGGAAGCCCTTCGATAACTGAACAGACACAGCTGTGAAATCCCTGTCTGCTCCTCATTCTCCAGCGGCCCCCAGCTGGGGTCCTGGATCCCCCTCCCCGGCCCACAGAGGCGCTCCAGCCTGCCCACGGGGAGGCTCACAGGCTGGCTGTGTTGGGCCCTGTCAGCCCACCCAGTTCCCAGGGAAGCAAAGTGCTTGTCCCTCAGAGCCTTACCCACGTGGCAGGCAGGCAGCTGGCAGCGTGTTTTATGAACATCCAAAGTCCAAGGTGAACCACAAAACCACGCTGGGCTGTGAGACAGCCAATCACAAGGGAGGCCGACACAGGGGACGCCCTTATATCCTTTTCTTAGATTCTCCTGCTGGGCTCAAAAGTTTTTATTTCTACTCTCTGCCACCAGGCCCCACTGCCTCCCCATCTCACCATCCAGATCTGTGAGCTGGGAAGACCTGCTTTCTCCCCAGGTAGACTTGAGAATGGGGAGCTGGGGAAAGGGGCAGGTCCACGGGGTCCCGTGACATGGCTCAGAGGGTCAGGAACCCCTGGAGACTACCTGGAACCTTCTCAGATACCAGGAGCCTTCACAGTGCCATTCTTAGCTTCTGGCCTAGAGGAAGAAAACAGGGGTTTGGGGCACTCTGGTAGTTAAAGAACGGTATGGGGGCGGAGCAGGGGAAAAGTTACATAAATCCCTGAAGCTCTGTTTTTCACTGAACGATATGTTGAGGGTATTTTTCTGTGTCAGGAGACATAGTTGTGTTGCATTCACTTTGTAGTTCATAAAATGATAAATATTTTCACATGCCTTTTTTAGCTGTGGGATTTGGAGGGTATAAAGATGGATAGATGGCTGGACCAATAAAGAGTTAGGGCTGACCCCACCCATCTCGCTTCATCACATTCATAACGATATCACACATCGTAAGGTCTTGGCTTAGACATAACCTTCTTGTGAACGCACACCTCCCTAACCACTTCAGTGGTCCTCTGTCCCTCTTGTTCTTTATCTCTGTAAGGTTTTCTTTCCTTCAGAGCAATTCATCACAACGTTAACTAGATATTTTTTGGTTTATTGTTTGTCCTTTCCACTAGGTTATAAGTTCCATGACAACAGATGTATTCTAAGCACCTAACATAACTCATGGAACAGAACAATCATTCAATTCATATTGGTTGAGGTAATGAACCCTAAGAAGGGGCGGCTAAGAGGCACAAGATGTGGTCCCTACCACTAGTCGGTTCAAGGAGTAGAAAAAGGTGGTTGTGTGGAAAAAAAGTAATCAGTAATTGAGAACATTCAACAAATGGTCTTGGAATTGTTTAAGGCATTCATAAGCAAAAAGAATGAAATTTTAGCTAAATCTCACACCTTACACAAACATTAACTCAAAATGGATCGTAGATCAAAATGTGAAATATAAAACTTTTATTTTTAGAAAGAAATGTAGGAGAAAATCCTCCTGAATTAGAGTTAGGTGAAGAGTTCTTAGACCTGACACTAAATTCACCGTCTGTAAAAGAAAACAGCTGCTGAGACCCAAGTGCACTCTTGGCCCCTGTGGCCACATCCTGACCGGCCCTGTGGCCCCTGGAGGACAGTCCCTTTCCTCCCACATCAGGCCCGGCACAGCCCTAGCTGGGTTATGCGGTAACCAGCCTAGCGGCCAGGAGGGAAGGTGAGGGCATGTCCTAGAGGTCCCTGTTGCCTTAGGGGAGAGGCCTGTGCTGTCCAGCACAGGGAGGGCTCCAGCTGGGAGCTAGGGGGAGGGCCAGCCACGCCTGCCTGCTCTGAAGGCTCCCTCGAGCCTGGGGACCCACCGTCTGCTGGGGTTACAGAGGCATCTCCGCCCCGCATAGCCGTCGGGGTCCTTGGTCTTCCCCACCAGGCCTTGACCTTAGTGCACTAGACCTGCTTAGTCGGGCATTTCACTCTCTCCGAAGTCCAGCCATTTGGACTATTAAGTCTTGGGTTTGGATCAGCCCTTTGCTGAAGGAAATTAGAACTTTGGAAGCAACTGAGACACTTGGCTTTCACGCCTGTCCATTATCTTTCTGCAGAACATTAGCGGGCCTTAGGAAAAGCCAGGCCCTGCCTTTACCCACACAGCCCTCTGAACGCCGCGCTTTCACGCACCTCCCGTGCCTCCCGCGCATTTCCCCCACTCCACCACCAGGTGAATAAACAGCTGGGTGGCCACCTCATGCCAGGGCTGCCTGCGCTCCAGCCGCTCAGGGTCAGCCAGGGAAAGGCCATCCAGCTCCTTATCGCCTGCTTTCTCGGACCCTTCCCTGTCCCAAGTGTCACGGGTGGGATTTTTCAGAAGCACTTTCCAGAAGCACATGGTATGGAGCTCTGGGGGTAAGATGTTCATTGGAGATCAGTACCCCACAGCGGCAAAGGCACACGGCCGTGCAGGGCCCCGAGACGTCGGGCCACCCCTGCAGGGGCTCCGGAGCGCGCACAGCCCCAGACTTTCCTGGTCAGGCTGAAAGGCTTGGGCCTCGATGCCCTCGCCTCCCCGGGCCACCAGACGCCGCTGCTCTGAGGGGGCCGTGCCCTTGGGTGGGACGGCTCCTGGCGGCGGGGGGCACACCCCGAGAGGTTAACAGCTGCGGCTGCCCCCTCACAGGCCAGCCGCGGGACTACCAGTGCTGCCGGGACGGGGGTCAGGGCGAGAAAGGAGAGATCAAACCCACACTGGTTGATGAGAAACTTTTTCCCAAAAGATCTGAAGTGTGGTTGGGATGCCAACAAAAAAAAAGAGCAGGGAGATGCTTTCTCAGTGGGAGGCGGCCCCCAAAGGCTTCCGGGGAGACCAGAGAGTGGGGAAAGGCTGCCCCCAGGGGAGGCTGGCCTCTGGGCCTGGGGCACCGGCTTGCAGGCTCGTCGCCCAGAGTCACCTTCAGTGGCCCGGGCACTCTTGACGGCTGCCATCTATTTGCTTCTCTTTTGAAAAATCATTGAGACCATGTTGTGGAGCTCTGGGGCACCACCCCCAGAGAGTCAGCTCCCAGTAGCTCCCAAGCGGACCCTGTAATGCTAGAAAAGCTCCTAGGAGAAACAGCTTTCAAAAATGGTGCCGGCTTGCTGTTTGACATCGTTATTGAACAAACGGAGAGGGTCCTGCCCTCCGCTCCCTGAGTGAAGCCCTGGCATTATCTACGACTGGCCGTCATCCCTGCCGACTGGCCGCGGGCAGAAGTCCTGTGCCCCCCCGCCTCCCAGGAGCGAAGGGCAAACCAGTGGTCAAGCCTCCCTGTGCTGTTAACCATGTAGAACAGAGAATAAAGGGCCACCAGAAAACCTCTTGACCGTGTCCATCTACCTCGGAATGTCCTGAAACACCGACTTCACTGTCTGTTGTGAAAGGACTAAAAATGAATGAAGGTCCTCACAGAAGTCCAGCCCCCTGACTTGAGAGAGACTAACACAGGAAGGGGTTTTCTTTCTCTTTTTTATGCTTGCTCTCGATTGTACTTGAACCCAGATAAACTTCAAGTCCCCTGCGGCCCCTCCCCGGGTCGTGCTCCCTCCGCTTCCAGAGGCGAGCACTGGCCGGTGACTCTCTGTCCAAACCCGTGCCCGCACATACCTGTCTGGGTGCGGATGGAAATCATTGCTGTGGAAGTATTTTTGGAAACATGTTCATGATGCCCCGAAACCTGCATTTTTCACACATCAACAGTTACTGGGAATCTTTCCCCAGCAGCAGGGGTCGCTGTGTGAAGTGGCCATTTGGCAAGGCTGAGATACAACCTGCAGATTTCCCGTCCCTGCATGTTTCCAGTTAGGCTGGGCCAGGAGATGTTTCTGCTGAGATCTGCAGGGCAGGGACCGGGTTCCTTTCATTCACAGAAGGTGAGAGCAGGCCTCTGGGAGCACACACTGCCTTCTATCCGCTGGCCTGCAGCCGCTCTGCCTTGGCCCAGCCTTTCAGCATCTCCCACTCCAAGGCCGGGTCCGCTTCTCCTGGACGACACTCCTGTCAGTAAGTTGGAGGCAGTGAGGCTGGCACGGATGTAGTGGGCTCCAGCTGCGGCCTGGTCTTCCCTACCCACCTGCCCTGAGGACTTCAAGCCCCAGCATCAGATAAGAAGACAGCAGCCTGACAAAGACTGTGTGACCAGCTCTCCCAGTTGTGTGAGGTCAAATCCCCACCTCTCTCTCTTTCTCACACCCACACAGACACACACATGCACAACTCACTGTACCTCCTAGTGGTTCCTGTCCTCCGATTAAATTGATAAGAATGCATAACTGTACCTCATTCTTCATTCCTCTTAAGTACGATGCTGACATCCCGGGTTATTTTATTTCCCTTATGGAAGGACCCCGGGAAGTTCTCCTTCGTCTCTCCCATAAACCAGAGCACCCTTGTTCATGTCCTTCTTCCTTTTCTTTTTTTAACCCACCTCTGTGATTATGTTTCCAGGTCAGAGAAATGAAACTGACGACTCCCACAGTCAGCACCTGCCACATTCAAGCAGGTGGATCCGACGTGCAGAGCGGCTGCCTGCACCTGGAACCAGCACAGGTCGGGAACAGTGACGTGGCCGTTTCCGCCTCCTCCCCAACAAGGGTAGAAAAACACTTGACAGCAATTGATTAGTCCGGACAAGCACCTTCCTGGACTCCAGCAGTGTGGTTGGCACTAGCACGTCCTCGGTGTGGGGAGTCCCAGACCATAGGGTATCCCTGGAAAAGGGTGAGGCACACAGTAGGTGTGACAGGTTTGGGTTACTCGTCTCAATTCTTTACTGGCCTATAGCAGCGGTAGCACACACCCATGCCTTTGCCAGTTTCACGGACAGTAGAATGTGCCTCTCCACCCTGACTGTGGGCTTGGCTTTGCAGCTTGAATGAGCCAATGAGACATTTCAGGGGCCAAATGAGCCGAAACCTGAAATATGATTGTGGAGCTGGGCTTGACTTGGTTTCTGGCCATGAAAAGAATGTGCCTTAGGTACCTGCCAATCCAAGGAGGATGAGAGACGCGTGGTGCGGACCTAGACTCAACGCACAGCCTGGAGTCAGTGCCAACAGAGCCGAGCTTAGCTCAGCTGAAGCCCGGTGGCCTAGAGACAGCGCACAGGCATGCCCGGCATCATGCCTCTCCGGTCTCCTTCACTTTGGGACAGGTCCTCAGGCTTCACAACCGTAACGCTTTTGAAGATTATAGGTCAGTTATTTTGAAAAATGTCTTTCAATTTGGTCCTCGTGATTAGATTTTGATTAAGCATCTTTGGCAAAAATATCAGAGAGGCTGTGTTCCTTTACTGCATCCTGTCAGTGGCACACGATTTCAATCTGTCCCGTTGGTCATGATGTTCACTTTGATCATTTGATGAATGTGATGTCAGCCAGACTTCACTTTTCAGCCACTTCTGTCTGGAGCCCTAGTTCCTGCTAGTGAGAACTGGTATTTAGAAGCCACGATCTGAGTGCTTGGTGTGTCCACTGCTATTGAGACATCACTATTCCGGGGCCATCAGTGGTCAGAGGGAGTGGGCATTTACATCTATGTGTATTTATCTATCACCATCTACCTATATATATCTTAAAAGCCATGAGTTCTGATAGATATCTCCAATTCAAATCCAGCATATCAGGGTTCATTTCCGTTTTATTCCTCATACTGTGACTCCCTCCCTGGCAGTGAGAAACCTGACTATCATGAGTCCTGATCTGTCATTGGGCCCCTCTTCCCGATGTCACCCATCCGCCATCACCGTCCGTGCCCCGGGAAGCCCTTCTCACTCTCTGACTCCTGAGCTGGGACTCTTCGCACCCGCAAGGGCATGTTCCTCACTCTGCTTGGCCTCTGACCCTTTGTGCCGACCCCCCTTCTGCACAGACACTCTTCTTGCTCTATTTCATTCTGATACCCCATAATAGGCCTCTCCTCTCCATGGGGACCTTGCTTTTCCACCCAGGTTCTGTCTTCCCATCTTCCCACACGACGGCGCTCCCTGCATGACCTGGACACCTTCTTCTCAGAGTTCTGATATCCCTACTCTTCAGATGCCTTCTTGTCCCTTTGGTTCAGACACCTTATGCCAGGCAGTCTTTCTACATAGACATCCTGCTTACCCTGGGCAGGTTCCAGCCTCATTCTGGACCCCAGCAGCTCTCCCCCAGGTGCATACCTTGCTTTGTCCCACCTAACAGCTTTAGAACAGCTCTGCCCCTGAAAGGACGGGAAAGCACAGGAAGAGAGAGGCGGGGAGGGAGGAGAAGGGGCCCCTGCCCATCCTGCGTGAAGAGGTGAAGAGGCTTTAAGAAGAGAGAGGCCCGTTGGGAGGCTGTAGCCACAATCCAAGTGAGATGTTGTAGCAGTAGGGACAGTGAGAAATGATCATAGTCTAGACCTACTCTAAAGGCAAAGCCAATAAGATGTGCTGATGGAATATTTGGGAATTCATCCAAGGATCATTTATTTTTCATATTGCTTAGGAAGGCTGTTTGCAAGAAGTAGAAACCCATTCGAACTGGTTCAAGCAAAGAGGATGAATTTGTAAGGATTCAGGCGTCTCTCTCAGAACCCAAAGGCAGGAAGAACAGCCAGGCCTCAGGAGGGGTGGGACCCAGGACCTGAAGAGCTGCCAGAAGCTGGGCAGGCACCCTCCTCTCTCCTCTGTGACCTCAGGGCCACTTGTCAGTGTGCTCTCTGCACATCCGCTCCACTCTGCTCCTGGGGCAGACCTTCCTCTGTTCTCCGTGCACAGAGCAGAGGAGGGCAGGGATGGTCCCAGCTCCTGCTTCACCTGCCCATTCAAAAGACTAGTGGAAACCAACTACAGTCTGGTTCCCAGTCCTCCATTCCCAGACGGAGAACCTGAGTGCTCCAGCGGGGGCAGCAATCCACCCCTTAGAGCCAAAGGGGCAGGGCTGCACTGAAGGACTTGGCCCCTGGGCCCGTTCTTGACGGGGAAGGAGCACTTCTTAGGGACAAAGGATCAACAGACGGGTCAGGCAAACCCTGAAGTGCCGCCTACCCATGTATTAAACACAAAGGATTGAGTAGCTGCTATGAAGTACACAGAAACAGACAAGGTACAACCCATATCTTCAAGCCAACAATCCGAAGAAAACTAACATATGAAATAGTAAGAAATGATTCAAGACAGCCAAGTTTATGTGGAAGGAACTCTGAGAGGCGCTGGGAGCCTACAGAAATGGAAAAAAACCCCACCCACCAGCAGGCTCCCATCAGCAGCCTCTCGGCTCCCAGGACAGAGGCCGGTGGAGGAAGGGGAAGGGGACCATCTCCCGTTGTTCTGCAGTGAACGTGACAGGCCCAGCAGAGGCCCTGTGAGCTGCGCAGTCCTTGGGTTCCTAGGCAGCAGCCTCTCCAGGGCCCTGGATCCCCTCACCACTGGTTTACGGCTTGTACAGTCAGCAAATTTATACCCTCTGTGGCTTTGTTTTTATAGTATTGCTTCTCCACGAGCTGGCTTCATACCTCAGACACATAAATCTGTTAGAGGGTGGTATGCAGCCCAAGAGGTCTTGCCCGGGTGGGCAGGACTGTGTTCTTATCTACAGATTCTTCCAGAGCCCTCCCAACCTAACCCCCACCCCACCACCCCATGCATTCAGACTGTCTTTATTCATGAAAAAGCCAACCGAATAGACAGTCCCAGTGTATCTTCTGGGGAGATAGGGCCTAGCTGCCTCCCGAGGCCCTTAAATGATTCACTGGCCACCCAATTGCTGTGAGCCCACAGGCTTGGAGAGGTGACCCAATCTGCTAATTTTGCTAATACCCGCCTGGTCTCTCGATTCCACGCTCTCTAAGACCTTGGCAAAAGCAGTTACATGCCAACAGAACAGAGGCGGAATCCTGTTATAACTAATTCCTGTTGTCATCCAAATCTTACATGGCTAGAAACATGCTTGCAGTCTAAAGCAATACGGCGCTGGGGCAAAGAAGGAAGCATCATGCAGATTCTTGAAATTCCTGTTCATCTCTTCCTTCTGGAGTGTTGTTTTGGTTGGAGGCGAGCCATAGTGTTTGATGTAGGGAATGGGGTTGGGGAGGGGGGTTGAAGGATATTTGCTTCTTGTGGCTGAGCAGGCCCTGTCCCACCTCCAAGCCAACCAGCACAACCCCAGTACCTTCCTCAGGAGGGGCTTCGTCTGCTGGGGGTGGGGGTTGGGGGGGCAGGAAGCTCGCACGTGTTCATTTGTGGGAGAAGCATTGTGGGATCGGAGCAATGAAGCGCTGTGACTATGGGCCCTCTGCTGACAGCAGGGGAATCATTCTGTCCCCTGGGCTCCCTCTTTGATGCAGGGGCCACAGATTAGCCTACAAGGAAATACTAAGATAATATGAGTTCCTTGTTTTCCTTGATATAGTCCAAGTTAGCACCTTCCAGGGAGGGTTCCAGGGAACATTAGTCCCATGAAATGCTCACCAGAAAATAAGTTTGGGCAAGAGTATTAACAGCAGTCCCATTCTGGGATTAATACAATGGTGTGTGCTGTGAAAGAGGGGAGAAGTCCAGTAGTTAAGAAGTCTGGTGCACTTTGTTTAACCTGTTTCCAAAACCTGTTTGACCGTGAAACACACACCTCCTGCCACTGACCTCTCTTTAGGGGCCTTAGCTCGAAGGACACACTTCAGAAAACGGCCCCCAGACCGACTAGTCCAGGCGGGTGTTATTTTGGAAGTCACCACATGGAATACCATAAAATACTGACATATTTAGGCCCATCCTTGAACCAGGAACATTTTGGTCCTGAAAAATGTGGCTGTTCGTATATGAATGTAGCCTCTACATCTCAAAAAAGATGAATCCATAAATATTTGACAAATTAAATGATCAAAACAATGTTTTAAATCAACACAAGTTGAACTTGTGTCTGAAGCAAAAGTTGAACTTGAAAAGCCAAACATCAAATCGACACATGGTAAATCTGTGGAAGAAAAAAAAAATCTAAAATTGGAAAATTATCTCAAATTCAATAATGTTCACCGTGACCTTGTATTATTAGCCCAGCTCATTTTTGATCTATTCAATAACTCCAACTCCTTAAGCTCCAGTTCACCTGTCTACTCTACAGAGCTGCTGAGAGGCTCAGAGTGGGGTGTATATATATATATACTTTCAGCATCATGTAATGCTCGAGATACCAGATGTTAAAGATGCCTCCTGTGTCTTGGTTTCCTCTGAGGCTCCCATGGCTGAGAACAAGACCCCTGATGCTACGCATTCCTACACGCCAAAGTGAGATGTGGGCCCACCAACGTGAGATTTGAAAAGGAGATTGTCAAAACTGATTTCACAACCCTTGGCAAACATCTACTTTAAGGGCCTAAGAGGAAAAGACTGAAGAAATTAGAAATGATCACTTCTTTGGAGAGAATTATTGGGGTGCCCAGGCTTCTCTCACTACTGTTGGCCATCAAGACACAGGATGCAGAGGAAGGAAAGGAGCAGCCCACCCCTTCTTGTGCAAAGGACGCTGGGAAGGAAGGCTAGCACAAGAACCGAGGCGACCCGTGCAGGCGTGCCGGTGGCTTCTCTCGCAGCGGTGGGGGCCACGCCAGGGGCAGGGAGCGCCACGGGCCCGGGGACTCAAGCGGTGCCACCGTGAGGAGAGGGTCTGGGGCGCTGCTGGGGTCATCCGCAGTTCCTGGGTGGCAGGCACACTGAGAGCCAGAGGCCGTGGGTGGCACCCTGCCCGGGGGCCAGAAGGAGGGCCAGGCAGGGACACAAGAGAATTCAGCAGGGAGGAAACAAGTCAGCAAACCCGTGCTACCAGCACTGTCTGTGCTGAGTAGCAGTGGACTCAGGCGGGCAGCAGACACCAGGACAGCCGCACCAGGAGGGACAGCGACAGGACTGGGCCGGCAGTCCTCGGGGACACCAGCAACGCACACCCAAGAGCACAAGGAGGGAGGACCCTAGCCCCAGACTGTGAATTCTTCTAAGCTCCCTGACCAGCAGGGAGAAGAGACTGAGCGAAATCCTGAAGAGACCGAGGGAAGATTCTGCTTTAAGTCACATAGACTGCCTGGCCTCTCTCCTGCCACCCAGCACACACAGGGCCGGTGTGAGGGCTTCTGCCAGTTACACCCCGACATAGAGATGCTATGCTGTCTCCACACCTCTGGCAGCGCTGTGAACAAAATCTATGGCCCTCCTACAAATGAATGGGGGGGTCTCTTTTTATTAAATAAGGATGTCCCCTCTAGATGGAACACAGCGAGTCTGTCCAGATCAGGCACGGGAGTAAGAATCTACCTAACAGGAATCAAGGATTTCTTCTAGAAACCGTTAGGTACTCACTTTAAAAAATACTTTTATTTGGTAACAAATTGACAAAGGTCGGGTGGTGGGTGGCTTCACAGTGCCAGGAGGGCCGTGGTTTGCACAGGGCCCACGGCACGGGAAGGACCCGTACGCATGCACGCTGCTTCCACCCAGCCTGACGTCTGTGACCTCGGGCCACTCGCTTCCTCTCTCTGGGGTCAAGTGCTGACCTGAAACAGGAGCGCGACCCCAGCTGTCCCTCGCGGGGCTCCTCGGGCAGCAGTGAGATAAAGCGCTTGGGACGGGGCCCGCCCCCCGGGCACAGCAGCTGGTATTTCAGCTCATCAGTGAGCGTCACCGTGCCATCAATGCCGCATCTTTCTGCTGCTTTGTGAGACACAGAACTACAGAGTGATTTTTTTTTTTTTCTAAACAAACTCAGCAGAACTTTTATGTCTGGAATGAATGCCATTCGTTTACAGTCATCTCCGTGGACTGAGACCCACGCAGGGGACACTGAGCAGTCGTGTCACAGCAGCGCCAGGGCCCACCCCCCTGCGACAGCGCTGGGCTCTGCTTGGAAGGGGACCTGCGGTGGGCATCCATTTATCCTCAAGGCCCAACGCAGGGCCTGGAGCGCAGGAGAGGCTGCCTGAATGCTCCCCTGGGAGCCTGGCCCTTGCTGCCAATGTGTTTAAGCCTCTTCTATCGGAAGCCTGCTGGTTCTGAGCCAGCGGCTCTGGCATAGCCTCAGGGATGACACGTCTTCCACTTTGAGGGTGGGCTTTATTTTTGGAAACAGTGGGGGCTTTATGGAGCCCAGACAGCCAATAAGGCAAGGGGGAGCTTGTTAAAAGATGCTCAGTGAAACCAGTTTTGATCAGATGTCCCAGAAGGCGGCTCAGCACACAGGCCCCGGGCAGAAGGGGGCGCAGCGGGGAACCGGCCGGGAGGACCTGGGGAGGCACACCAGCCTCGGGGGCTCGTCAGCCCTCGGCACCTCAGCTCACTGGAGGGGAGGTCCGACTTGTTTCTTTAACGCTGCAGCCTTAACTCAGGGCTTGGAAGTCACTGCAGTGAGAACTTCTAGTTGATTTATTTAAAAAAAGAAACAAACAAGCAGTCATTTAGTAATGTGTATGTGGTACATTAAGTTATGAAAAAGAAACCACATTTGGACTCTCTCAGGAAGGGTGCAATGGAAACTGGTACCAGGACCACTCTGGGGTGGTGAGCAGAGTGGCTGGAGTGGAGGTTCCCGGGTGACAGACTTTTCCCATACAGTCACTTGTACCTCTTAGATTTTACATGGTTTGCCTGCTGTTAGCCATTAAACAGTCCACGGCAGTCAAGCAGGAGAAGCAGAGGGAAGCAGCAGCCCTCCTTTCCTCTCCGACAAATACTTAACCCGAGCTTTCTCTAAAAAGCAGAAGTAAAAAGTAAACCATAAAAGGATTAACAGGAAGCTAATGATCCCATTGGGTCTGTTAGCACATCCCAGGGTTGTTCACTCAGCCTGGAAAAAAGGACATTTCACATCTCCAGACAGTTTAGGTTTGTGGTTAAGAAAATATATACCCTTGACCTAAACCTGCATAGATAATTTGCAATAAGGATAATCAGTTTTCCACATACCAATCCTGGAACGGGCTTTGAAAGGAAGTGTTCCACCAGCACCCACCCTTCCTCGCTTCTTGGACTTTCCCCCACTCAGACGCCATCCCTAGGGCAGAGGACCAGAGAAGGGGGCGCATCTGGCCCCTTCCTCACCCACTCCTGAAGGCCCATGAACCAACCACAACCTGGGCCTAGAGGTAAGCTTTGGGATCATCTGTAATTGTTCTGGGACCATCTGCAGTTCTTGGTTAGCCACGGCTGGTCCTGGGAGGCAACGAATCGGCCTTACCTGAGGACGGGTTGGAGCCCCAAATCCCTCCCAATGGAGATTTTATAGCCTGAACGAATGACCGCATGATGCACACCATGGAGGAGCCAGGGACAGTGACTTTTGTTCTTGACACCCTCCATGTCCTTTCCTCTGCCTTCAGAGAACAGCTCCAGGGCTTGTCTGCATCGACCCAGCCTCCACACTCAAGATGAGGTTCCAAAATGCAGCCTCAGGGGGGAACACATGCCCCAGCCTCCCCCCATTGCTGTGCCAGATTCCCCAGGCCACGGGCTCACCTCGGAGATGGGGAAAGGACCCTGGAGGAACCAGAGCCAGTGGGCCCCAGAGGCCTTGCTGGGACAAAGGGGCCGAGACAGGCAGTTGGTCCAGCTGGACTTGGAACCCCATGGATGAGGGGCTTCAGGAAGAGCCTGAAGATAGTCCAGGGTTCATAATTTGCTCAGCAACACCCTGAAACCCTCTCTCTCAAAGGCAGGTCACGGGCAGCAGGAGCTGGTTAATGAGGCACTGCGTCAGAGTCCTTATACGTGGTATTTGCTCCCCCAGCCCCTAAACCACCACCCTCTTTCTTTGATGGTGCCAGAGATACAGGAAATTCAGGGGAATATCTCCAAGTTGAGCTAAAAAAGATGTTGAACACCACTAATAGTAAAAGTAAGATACAATTTCTCGCCCGTCAGACTGACAAAGATGAGAACGGTTGATGGCGGCAGACGCGGAAGGTGTGGAGAGGGGCCCCTGTCCGTGGTTGAGGGCGGTGTGTACAGGCCCAGCTTTGTCGAAGGAGATTTTGCAGGCGCTCCCCAGACCAGAGATGTGCATTCCCTTTCAGCCGACAACTCCCTTCTAGGAATTAACCTACAAAACCCTCCCACCTATTTACAAGGATACATGAAGAACAAGGATATACACACATATATTTATAATTATCCAGTCAGGCTCTAAAATGGCCCCCAACACTTCCTTCCCTCCCTGCAGGGAGCTCAGCGTCCTTCCCTCGAATATGGGCTGGCCCTGGACCTGGATCTGAGCAATAGGAAATGGCCAGAGCAACGCTGTGGAGCCCGGCCAGTCCCATGCTGTGAGGAGCCTAAGCCGTGTGTAACGACTGTTCAGAGGAGAGCCAGGTGCTGCTGGGACAGCCCCGCTCAGCGCCCAGCTACCAGCCGTGCGAGAGACAGCATTTGGGGCCTCCTCCTTTGCCAGCATCCCTGACGTGGAACCACCGAGTCAGTCCATAGAAACACGAGAAATAATAAATTATTTTAAGTGCTAAGCCTAAGGGCTTTGTTCCTCAGCAATAGATAACAGAAACAATATTCACTGCCATCTTCTAAGGAGAGAAAAATTGGAAACAACTTAAAAGGCCATCAATAGGAGAGTGGCTACCTAAGTTACGGCCCAGCCGTGCCAGCAATACTGTGCAGGCACTGAGAAGATGGAAGTAAATCTGAATGCAGGGACAGGGAAAGACCTTTGCAATAGGTGAATGAGAAAAATAAAGTTTGGAACAATATGCTAGTATGGTTTTATGTAAAGTACATATTATTGAGGTAAGTGCATACACACTAAACCATTAACAGTGGTTACTTCTTGGGAGAAAGGTGGACTTGGGGGCAAAGAAAGTGGCAAACACTTCTACTTTTTTATTTCTGCATTGTTTGATATATATATTTTTTTTCCTTTTTGCAGTGAGCATGTGTCATGTATTAGTTTCGTAATCTAAGAAAAGATGACAAATGAATTTCTAAGCCTTTTCAACCCAGTCCACCGACCTTCTGAGAACTGAGGACAATGCTCACTTCCATGCTGGCATCTATGGCAAACCAGGTAACCCATGGATTATTTCTAATTCTCACAACAACAAGGCAAGCATTTCCATCTCAGCAATGTGGACACATAGTGTGGAATGGACCGAGAGCTCTCTAAGGGTCAGCCGACTGAATGGCACATCCAGTGTGTGAACCCAGGTGTGGGTAAAATTGTAACATTTCCAGAATATCTGGCCTGGCTTTAGTGCATTTGCACTAAAGGGGTGGAGAGAAGTTTGTCTTCATATCAATGGCTAATTAATTACCTAGACAACCGAGGGCACGTCTGAACCTGAGAATTTAAAGGGAGGGGCTGGTTTGCTTGCTTGCTTCTTCAGGAGCAGAGGCGAGCCGGCCCTGGACTGCAGTTTGTAAGCAATAAACGGGGTCTTAAACTTTATTTCTCCCTTTGACTGATTTCAGTTTTTAGAGGTATTTTGCCCCGGGATTTCCTCTCCCCGGACTTATATCAGGTATGTCCCACTCTGAAGCCTGGTGTCCTTTTGGGGAAGACTGGGCCCTGTCCGAAGGAGCTGAGGGTCTGGCTGGGGAAAACAGCTCGCCTAGATGAGAAGCACTGCTAGATACAAAAACTGCCCCTGTACACCCAGGCTCAAACCCCAGCTCCACTACTGACCAGCCACGAGGCCGCAAGCAAGTCGACAGCCTCTTGGGTCTTATTCCCCCAGCACCTCAGAGGGAAATGTCCACCCTCACGGAGCTCATGAGATAATATGGGAGCCAGATATAAAACAAGCGACCAAATAAATACATAATGTGACCACAGAGAGTGATATAAGCCACGAAAAAGAAATACTGAAGGGCCTCAATTTCCATGTCTGTCAGACAGGATACCAATGGTGCCGACTTCATGAGACTCCTGGGCTGAGTCAGTAAGACATTTCACGTAAGATGCTTGGTGACAACCTGCATGCATGGTGAATTCTAATAAATGGGAATTCGTTTTTTTATTATTTCTCCTGTGTTAAGACGTGCATGCATAGGCGGTGATAAAGCATGTATGACAAATTAAGTGTTAAACAAATGCAGCAAAGAGGCAACCCACCTGGGCTAGAGCAGTGGGGAGGCCTCCCCAGGAGGTGCCGCAGGGCACCAAGCTTTGTTTACAGGATGAAGGCCTCCACTCTGCCCTGGAGGCTTTGGCCAAACACAAGACAGAGGCAAGGCGAACCTGCCCTCCACCCTGCTAATGTGGTTGGTTAGGGCCTTATCGCAGAAAGGAGATGGGCCTCAGACACTTTGCGGGGGCCTGACCGTAGGGCCTGCCGAGAAATCAGACTCGGAACAGGCCTTCTGCCGCGGCCACCAGGAGGGCAGTGGGGGTGGGGGCGCAGAAAGGCGTGGGGGAGCACCGGGTTATTTGTTAAGGGGTGAAGAGGAAGCTGTAAGTGGTCCTCTGTCCTCCATTAACAGCAGGATGGAGTCAGGCTGGAGCCGCTGGCTGCGGAATCCGCCTTGTTTTTTAAACACACATGGCTGGTCCAGGCCTTTTAACCCCCAAACACCCCAGGGTTCCTGCAGGAAGAAAACAGTAGCCTTTGGTCTAGAAACTCTACAGCGGGGGTGTAGCTTAGGGCATTTCTGTTATGCTCAGAGACAAACAGAAGATAAGAATATTGTGATAAAGGAACTGTACTTTTATAATGGATTATTGAAACTCAAGGAGTCTGGGCTGGTTATAATTCTTTATACCTGAGGCTCTTCACAGCACATCCTCAAAGCTGAGAGCAAGTAAGAATGGATTACACTTGTCAGTAAAGAAATACAAACTACTTCTACCTCATCCACTTTTCTAGGAGTGTCCACCCGCCTACCACCAAAGACCCCCATGAAGTATGAGGTCCCGAAGGGCATAGGCAGGCCCGCGTCCCCTCTGCGCCCTCTGAACCTCACCACACACCATATTCTGCTAGGAATTTCTCTACCGCAGTCTTTGGCAAGGTGATCAAGCGATGAAACCACTGATTCTTAACTTTTTGGAGAAGACCAGACACGTTGGGAAGTTCCTGAAGCCACGGACCCTCTCCCCAGAAAAATGCATGTGTGCACACCCAGTAGAATTGTGCTTCTTTGGTGATCCCACGCCCCTCTCCTTTCCCCGAATCTCCGAGGACCCCATGTTCTGTCCTTCTCAGATAAGACGGGCTGGTGAGCTTCCTTTCGGCTCTCAGTCTATAATGGCTTTGATTCCATTCTACACAGGAGATAACCCTCAGCCATCAGAAGCTAATTCCAGGAAAATGTCAGTGGCTCTGAAACACCCAGGAGGGTGCTGGAGCTCAAGTGAGCAGGACAAGACCCGTTACCCCAGGGAGACCAGGCTTTCGGACAGGCCCCTGGACAGCGGCTCTGAGCCCCAAGTCTCAGCTGTGATGCGGGAGGAGGCCCTAGACTCCTTAAGGCCCAACAGGATTGCCACCTGCCTCTTCAGACCCCCTGCTGGGCCTCAGCAGTGGCAGGAAGGCAGTTCCCCCAGCCCCTGGTGCCAGCATCCCGTGTGGCCTCCATCCCACACTCCAGGCTAAGCTGCCGAGCGGGGGCAGCCCCCCTGAGAGTCCAGTCCACAAGGGCCTGGTCCCCCAGACCTCAGAGAAAGGGCAGGAAGTGAACAGACAACATTCCCCACCGCTCCCAGCCAGACTTAACAAAGTCCTGGAGCTGCCGCGCTCTCCTCCAGCCCCCTGGTGGGGGGCGGTCCTTCCCGGAGCCTTCGGCCTTTATCTGCCCCAGTCGGCATCCCAAGCCACCTCCCGCCCCCTGCTCCGCCAGAACCATCCTGGACCTTCTGGAAAGCAACACACAAGGCAACACGGCCCCCCGACAGGCTGTCCCTTCGGAAACCAGGGCCGTCGGGACAAAGGAACTTATGTGAGGCAGGAAGATCAGGACCCACAGCCTCTGGTCGGGCTCAGGGGGAGCGAGCCAGCTCCCAAGCACGGGAATGATTACTAACAGACCACGTCCCAACCTTACACGTGTTCCACATCCACAAACTGGAAAAAATGTTGAATTAAATATGAAACAGGAAATGGAGATAAAGAGCTATGCGCGCGCGCGCACACACACACACACACACACACACACACACACACACACACACACACACACACACACACACACACACAC
>JAQQAC010025234.1:30535243-30560256 GCA_029783875.1 Phataginus tricuspis | reverse complement strand
CACACACACACACACACACACACACACACACACACACACACACACACGTGCGCGCTCTTCTGGTCAGCACAAGGATGAACACCAGTGATGGTGATTCTTAATTGGAAAAGAGGACTGATGTCTGCCTCCCAGGACCGAGGCTTTCAACCCCGATGCGCCAGCCAGAGTTAACCGCTCCAGCTCGGGCTGGGCTGTGAGCACCCCACCGCTGGAGGAAACTCTTCAGGGTTTTCTAAGCCTCTTCAATGGAGGAAGCGGAGGGGCAGGGAGGGAAAGGCCACTAGGGAGCCGTCGGCGTCGTGCGGCTGTGGACTGCGTCCTTAACCTCTTGGTCTCGATTTTGCTTGTCTGTGAAATGGGGTGATAGTATGAACCTGAAGCATGGTGGTGAGGATTAAATGTATGAAAAGCACTTGTTTGCCTTGCACATTATAAGTACTCAGCAATGAGGGCAGTGGCGACTACTTGCTTAGTTTCATTATCCCCTTTAGCCTCCTCCGTGGGTCTGGGGCAACCGTTTCCTTCAGTGAAATACAAGGGGATGAACTTCCTCGTGGAGAGACTGATTTCAAAGCAGGCGTGGGGAGAGGCGAGCATAAGTATTTGCTCCTTCCATAAACAGACGGACCGCGCCCCACCTCGCTCCCATCCAGCGAAAGGGGACCTCCTGGAGGGAGAGTCCAGAGCCGTCCTTGAGGGCACAGCCCCCGCAGCGCCCAGAGACCGCTGAGGCCCAGGAGCCGAGCCCCTCCCCTGCGGCCCGACCCCCCATCACTCCTCCGCGCAGCATCAGATTCCAGACGGACAACACACGCCCACGGGTTCTCCCACTGTTCTCTTTCCAATCCATGTGAGCAGGAATGGTCAAGAAAAGGTGGGCTCCGTTCTTTCTAAAGTGAAAATGATCATTTAGAGGCACTTGAACTCCCAAAGAGGGCCTCACATCTCCAAGACCGTCTAAATAGCTAGGCCCAGAATCATGCTAGGCACACAAATAAATATCTGTGAGCGACCAAATGGGCAGGTGTGACCTGTCCCCACAGTGACTGCTCCTAAAACACCCTCCAATGAAGGAGACACACAGAAAGGAATGTTCAACCCCCTCACCAAGTTTCCAGATACAAGGTAGTATAGAGCCCTGAAATTGTGCCTCCCAAACGCATTTCTGATTTTATAAAATTTGTTTTAGAAAAAGTTGAGCTTTTTTCTTTCCTCTCTCTGCTTCTCCATCATCTTCACCACATGTTCTCACTAGGACATTGGACCCTCGATCTGACATGTAGCAGGTTTGCAATAAATCTCTGTGGAATAAAAAGGAATTCATCGATGCATGTACTGATATCCAGAACCACACTCCTGTTCCAATGCAGCTGTCAGAGAAAGGTGGCGGCAGAGCCCAGCAAGCCAGCCACGCGCATCCTTCCCTTTGTATCCGGCCGCAGAGAGCACCTTCCTGCAGAAATCACAAGTCACACCCGCTTTGGGAGCGCAGTATGGCTGGCTGCTTACTCTGGTGACTCAAGCCATCTGTTTTAGAAAACAACGGTCAACCATGCTGGTTGGTTTCCATCCAATATATCCTTTAATTCTCATAACCTACCATATGAAGTAGGTTATGTTACCTCCATTATATAGATATAGAAACTGTGGCCGAGAGAAGTGGGGTCACGTGCCTGGGGCTGCCCCACCAGTCGGTGACACTGCAGATGCTTTCTCAGCCCACCTCTCAGCACCAACTCCCCAACCGCCCGGCTTCCAATCCCCCCCAGCTGCCCGGGCTCCTCAAGCACCTGGCACATTCCGTCAAGCACTTTCCTGGGCATGAGAGAGCCCTTCCCGACTTTTCCCCCATGTGAAGGCCCCCCTTGCCCTCCCAAACTGCTCCTCCTTGCAGCCCCCTCCGGCAGCGCCCCCACCCACCGCCACCTGCAGCCGCGGCGGGATGAGCCCCCTTCCCTGTACCCTCAGCTCAGGGTGCCGTGCTGCAAACCCGCTGCCCTCACAGGGAGGGGCAGAGCCTAATGCCTTGTACCCCAGCAAGGACACGGTAAAGGTCCCATAATTGAGTAAAATGAAGCACATTTTTCCCCAAATAATGAAATGGAGATGTAAGCCCCAGCCCAGGGACATGCACATTCGGGTCCCTGTTGACGCCCTAGAAGTAGCTGACCAACGGGAAGGGTGGGGGCAGAAAGAGGATAAGACGTAGGCTCCAGACCGCTCCGGGCAGGGCCCCAGGCTCAGGGTGAGCCAGCTGCGGCCTCCCCAGCCTCCCTCAGCAGGCAGTGTGGAGGGCAAAGAGCTGGTCAAGCTCAGAGGGCTGAAGGCCATCCAGGCTCTGGGTAGTCGTGGCCCTGAGCCTGCAGCCCCGGCCTCCAGCAGCCTCGCCACTCTTGCAGTCTGCTGTAAGCCCCACACCCTCCCGGCTTCTCCCTGTGGGTTTGCTATGACCTCATTAATTTATCACAAGAGGGCCAGGAAAGCAAGTTACCTCCTGGGCTTGTCTTCAAGCCCAAGGGCTTTCTCCCTGTCAGAACACAAGGCCATTCCTCCAGAAGTCCCAGTTTTTCTTATCTTCCTTATCTTGTTTTTAATCTCTTAACAGAGACCTCTGAGCAGAGGGGAGAAGGGGTGGGGGACATATTCCCACTGAGACACCTGCAAAGGGCTGGACCCAGGGCCTGTGAGGGAGACAGGGATCTCCCTGGATGGAAGGGGTGGGTGGGGATGCAGGGCTGTGCTTGTGACCTTCCAGCAACAGAACGGACCTCTAGAAATCCCTTCCAGCCCCCAAATGCTCTGTTCTTTCTGGAGACTGAGGTCATTTTTACCTGCAGTTCGGGAGGCCACGATTTATTGTCCAAACCAAGATACTTTTTAAAATGAAAGGGGTCAAACAGGCATGAACTGGGCTTGCCCCCTGCAAACTAGGATGCCGGGTCTTTCTACCTAAGGAGCTGAGGACAGAGAATGCCTCCCCAAAGTCAAGTTTGCGTGACTCCAAACCTGGAATCATTGTTCAAAATTTTCCAAAAGAAAAGGCCACTTCTCAAAGAGATTTGGCAAACCACTTCTCTGAGAAACACCATCAGATACATAATGAACCATAACGTAAGCTATCTGTGGCCTAACCTCCTCTGGTTTCTCGTGGAGATGCTCTACTCAGAGGGACATGCCTGGGGCCTTCTCTGAGTGGGGCAGGTGCTCCCAATGAGAGGAGGAGATAACACTAAGTGGCTGTTTTACCGACCAGTTCCCGTCAGTAGCCCCTTGCTGAGGATGGGGGTGGGGGAGGCAGGACCTCTAACCAACTTCAGAGCCGTGGGGACTCAGGGGCAGCCCACCAGCACTTGGTGCAGGGCTCCCCTTCTGACTCCCCTATTGGTTAGGTGAGGGGAAAACCCAGGACAGGCCTCAGCAAACTTCTGGAGCATTCCTGCATCCCCTCTGTAACCTTGGGGCATCAGGGACAAGTGGCCACTGGTGACCAAGAATTCTTGACTTGTCAGGACAGTTATCTCAGACGTGTGTATGTATGTGAACTTGAAGATCAAAGAGTCAGAGACTGTATGGTTGTCCCTGTAAGAGGAGTCCATCCCCCAAACTTTAGTCAGCTTTCCCATGCCTGCATACCACCTATAATCTTTTATTCTATACAGTCCACCAAATCAAGTCCATTCTTAAAACTCAAATATATAGTTTGGTCTTACACCAAAAATAAACATCTGTGAAAGAAAAGATTTTCTAAAAATGTTATTACATAAATAAGATGTAAGCAATTAATATGTGTGTGCTTATTTTAATATATTTCTACTAAACTTAAACAAAATTTTTCTCCACAGACCTCCTAAAATTACAGTCTTGGAAACACAGGTGCAGGGGGGTCAGTGGTTGGAGCCCAGGACCCCAGCGGGGGCGGGGAGGGGGAAGCTGGAATGGGTGGGGTTATTCTCCTGGCTTCCTCCCTGCAGGCGGCTTAGGCTGGCCACATCCCATCCTCAAAGCTCCTGGCAGGGAACCCTTCACACGTCAATCCTCACCAGGGTCTGCTGCCTGCTCCCTCTCTGCTTCCTGAGACATCAGAGTGGTTGGGGAAGGCTGATGTTCTACAGAAGGCTGTTCTACCCTCATTGATTCCCCAAACCCTGCCCACACTGTCACAAACCATTCCTGTCTTAAACTTTCTGCAAACTACCCAGCTCAGTGTGCCATCTATTTCATGTCAGAACCTAACTCATAGATAAATATCTCATACAAAACAAAAATATTTACAAAGGCCCCAAGAAATGATGGACAAGGCTTAGGAATAGACAATTCGTATAGAAAAAAACAAAATAGTAAACAAATGGTGGGCAAGTATTCAAGCCACCGAATAATCATAGCCACCCAGCATGTGCATCAAAAACTGTACGGACCACAGTGCACCTTTTATATCAACAGAGAGTAAAACGCAAGCCGAGAGACCACCTGGTGCTGGCAAGGCTGGGGACGAGCGGACATCTCAGGGAACGGTGCAGCTCACCCCCTCCGTGGGGCAAGGCGGCAAAATGCGTCAGGCACCAAAAAAAATGTTCAGATCTTTGAACCAACTCCCGGGAATTTTCCAGGTAACCAACTGCAAGTCCAGGTAACTGACTCTTGGGGATTTTCCTACGGAAATAAATCCCAAGAGGATAAAAAGAAAGTTGCAGAGAGAATCTCACTTCAGCTTTTTTAGATAACAAAAATTAGAGGCTGTCCAGATGACACCCAAAAGAACAGACTAGTCAAATAAATTATGCTTTATTTCTTCGATGCGATGTTATCCAGTCTTTAAAATAACAAAGACTTCATAAAAATGTTTATAATGTATATAAAGCCAAAAAGAAAGCGTGAAATAATATGTGCGTTATGATGAACCCTAGGTAGGAATATCAGTGCCCGTGGGCAAAGACTGGGAAGACATGCAAAAATAAAAACACTTGTTAAAGTGGTGAGATTACGGGTCTATTATTTTCCTAAGATTTTCTTTATTGCCATTATGTTTAGTACATTGCTAGCACAATATTATTTTGACAATTACATGTAAAAGGGAAAAATTTTAATTTCCAAAGTAACAAATATCTTATTTAATTACTACTAAATAAGTTATTTTTTATTAAATAATCATCAAAACTGTAGTTAGTCTTCTCCCTTCTCTAAATTCCTGTGTCTCTGAGCACTCGGTAACAGATCGCCTTGCTGTGGCAAACAGACACAGGCTTCAAGACAGAGCTGAGCTCCTGGATTTGAGAGCTGTGTCACCTTGGGTAAGTTATGCAACCTCTCTGAGCCCTGGTTTCCTCATCTGAAATACAGGATGATCGTATCTACCTATCTTCCTGGGATTTTACAGGTAAGTGCCTAGTGTAATACCAGTGTTCAATAAATGATCACTAAGGGGCCAAGTAATCCACCAGAGTTTGTTTCTACCAGTCTGTTTTGGCTGATATTTTTCTCCACTCTGCTTCCTATATGTACATGTCTTTCCACCCAAAAGAGACAGTGAGCTCTTCGAGGGGCACCTCTCTGGAGTTAGGCTGAGGATGAAACTCAGACAAGGCTCCACAAATATGAGGCGAATGATGGATTGAGACCCACGTAGCCCGTTGTCAATCATACAAAGTAAGGCAAAATTAAAGTCTAGAAACATTTGGCCATTTACGAAAAAGCTGGTGCTCTCCTACATGCGAGACGAAGAACCCCTAAGAAATAATGACATGAATCCCCCCCCCAAAGGCCTTCCCAGCTATTCCAAAACTGGGCCAAGCACAGAATCTGGAGATGAAACTTCCTGTTCTCCCCACCCAAGGGATCAGCCTGGATTGAGAGAAGTCCAAGCAGAGGAGGGAGGGCTCCTTGGCCCCACAATGGCTCTTCCACTCTTATTTCTGAAGAGTGGAGAGATCAAAAAAGGACGTGGAGGAGGAGGAGGAAGAGGAAAACCTAACCTCTCAGTCACATTATTCTTTAGCCCCTAAAGATACCAAACACATTTCCCCACCACCTTACTCTGAAAATTAGTCATGAAAAGGCATTTATCCCATCTCTCCAGGAAGAAATGTATTTCAGGGTAATCAGAAAATGCCAGGTAAGGAAGGAGGGCTCTTTACAAATTCTAGATAATAAATGTAGAAGTAACAAAAAGTAGAAAATCATCTTTTTGCAACCCCAGTGAAATAATTGGTTCAGGCAGGCATCAATGGATGTACTGATTTGGAGGGAACTGGATATTCACCACGGCACTGAAGTGTCACCCCACAGACTGGTCACGGGTAGCAGCGTAGGACATGAAAATGTAACCTGACACTGGCAAGGTCAGCTGGGAACCCCTTACCCCAGACCAGCCTCTGCTCCAGGGCCCACCGTGGGGCCAGAGACAGCATGAACCCTCTGACCCAAGGGAAAAGGAACTGCCTAGTGTGGCCACACCTGACTGAATAGAATCAAGTTCTAGTCTAACTTCAGGTTACCGGAAAGGTAGCCAAAATAGGGAAGGACTTAATCTCCACTGCAAGTCCACAATCAGACCAGTCCAGAAGGTGGGATTCTATAGGCAACCTGCCTGGTTTCTTCAACAAGCCAGTGTCATGAGGGTGGGGAGAGGCAGGGAGGAAAGTTCTAGAATAAAACTGTCTTAAAAGCCCTAACAACCAGATGCAATATATGGTCCTCGTTAGATCAGCTGTGAGATATTTTTTGAACAAATTTGAATATGGATTTGATATTAGATGATATTAAGAAATTGATGCAAATTCTATAAGCCGTGGTACACAGTATTGAGGTTATTTAGGAATATATTCTTAGAGCTACACATGGAAATATTTAGGGAAATGTCATGATGTCTGTAATATACTTCAAAATAAAGCAGTGAGAAAAAGATACGGCACAAATAGCCAAATATTCATGATTTTTAAGTTTAGGCAGTGAACTTACTTACATAAGGTACGTAGAACAGTTGAATTCATAAAGACAGCAAGTAAAATAGTGATTACCAGAGGCTGGTGGAGGGGGCAGGGGAGGAAGTGTCTAATGGGCACAGAGTTACCATCTGACAGGGAGGAGCTGTGGAGACGCAGGGCGGCACTGGGAGTGTGTGTAAGGCCACCGAACTGCACACTTTAAAAAGGTTAAGATGGTACATTTTATGTCATGGAAACTTTATCATAGGAAATAAAATTTAGGTGGTGGGTGTTCATTATACTATCACCATTCTTTCAACTTTTCTGTTAATTTGAAACTTTTCATAATAAATAATTTTTTAAGACTAAACACACCTCTGGTCTCTCTGAGTTAAGTCTTTTAAAAAACCAATAGGAGGTCAAAGCATTTTTTTTTCAATCCTTTTTTTCTTAAAAGTAAACCTCAAGGACTAATCCCTTTCTGGACCTTCACGGAGTCTGCGTCACAGCAGAACGGAGGTCATTCTAGAACAAGCCAGGGCCTGCTGGAACAAGACCGACTCAGACGGCTGGAGCCCTGGGAGGCTGCGCCTTGTTCTGATGCAACTACAACCAGGCCCAGTTCTCAGGCAGCTCTTCAGCTGTGAGGTCGGCCTAGTCATCCACTCCAACAGCTAAGGAAACAGCCTCGGAGAGGTTAAGTGACTTGCCCAAAGTGGCTCAGCTGATGTGCGACAGATTTTAAACAGGCATTTCAGAAAGCTGCACCTTAACTAACCAGCCCTAGAAGCCTTTCTGCCTCCTCCCCTACAAAGACTGCGGGGCTGCCAACTCCAAACGTCAGCCCCACGCCCACTCCTGCCACAGAGTTCAGGCGGGTGGATCGATCGGTTTAAAAGCACTGGCCACCACTCACCGTGAACTCTGAACTGGGTGAGGATGGTGCAGGGTCAGAGGCAGAAACCTGGTCTCTGGCCTAAGAGCACCTCCGACCCATTTGTGGGACAACACTAGGAAAGGAATAATGGGCCAGACTTCAGGGCACCTGCAGCAACACCACCTCGGGCACCAGTTCCTCCTGCGGTGTGCCCCTCACCCGGCCCCGTGCTCCTCCCCCTGCAATGTGCCCCTCACCCGGCCCTGTGCTCCTCCCCCTGCGGTGTGCCCCTCATCCGGCCCTGTGCTCCTCCCCCTGCAAGGTGCCCCTCACCCGGCCCCGTGCTCCTCCCCCTGCAATGTGCTCCTCTCACGGCCCTGGGCACCCCACCCTGCAATGTGCTCCTCTCACGGCCCTGGGCACCCCACCCTGCAAAGGACCCCTCATGTGGGGCTGCTGCGATGTGATGGCAGGTTTAGAAAAGGGTTCGTAACCTCTGTGCTTTAGTGGCTGTGGGCTGCAGAAGCACAGGATCTTGTCTTTATGCACAAACACCTGCAGAGCTGCTGGCCCAGAGGCCGGGGCCAGTATTGCAGGCAGGTGGGAGAGAGTGACTAGGTGTGCAGCGATCATCCCGATGCCCCACCTCGCTGAAGCAGATTGGGTCCTGGGGACGAATCACACTATCGTCCTACTCTGCGATCTGCTCCATGTCCCACCACAGTCCTTCCCAAACCCCTCCAGGTGGCCCGGGTTCCCTGGCCGTCCTCCCCAGCTGTCAGAGGTAATGCTGTTACTTCCGACAGGGTCATGCACACACATGCTGAGGGCCCTGCGAGAATCTGCTCCGACCGAAGGCCATCTCCGAGCCCCACACCCTGCCTGCCTGCTCCACCCTCAGGCAGGTGGGTACCTTGTCCATGCTAGTTCCTACTTTCCCCGGCCCCTGGCTTCTAGGCCACCCATTTTTTTTCCATGGGTGATGGGGACTCACCAGGCAGATAGATTCCCTGCCTCCCATCCAGCCCTGAGGCCAGTGCAAGGGGACAAAGATAGCAGCAAAGAGGCCCCCCAGGTCGGGATAAAGCCTTGTTTGTGTGCACAGGGGGGCTGCTGAGATGGTGTCCCAGGGCAGTCCTGCTCCCTCAGCAAGTCCTCCATGCTCAGGCAGGACAAGAGGGTGACACATAGCTGGGTCACAGCACCATGGCGCTTAGGCCCGAAGGGCATGGGGTTTCCCCAAGGGTCTGTAGCGGGCAAATAACCCCTCACAGGCCTGGTGCAACTGTTCTTCCAGCTGAAGGTGTGGGTGGGCAAACTGGAGTCTTAGCAAGAGCCTTTGCTCCCAAGGAAACAACCCTCCCCCAACGTCCTCTCCTCCGTGGGCTGGGACTGTATTTCCAGTGTGGGCAGCGGCTCGGCTCGGGGGCCCCGATTTCCTCCCTCCTTTCCGGGGATGGCAGTGGAAATGCATGATGTCCAGGCTCCCACGTGGCTGTGAGGACTGCATAGTTTTCTCCACTGTATGCTGTTCATTGACACAGTTTTTAGATGCTAACAACAGGCACATACTGCCAAGCACATTCTTGACTTCCAAAGCCTTTTTCCCTTTTGGCCAATCAGGTCAGAATTATTAGTGTGACAGGCAAAAATTTGAAGACTGAAAACAATTTTGAAAAGCAACAAACTGGAATTCTCCCCTTGTTTGTTTTTAAAGTCAGACTCCAACTTTTGGGTATGCATATTCAAATTTTAGATTGAACATTCTAAGATTACATATTTATATTCACTCAAGATATCGGACTAAAGTTCAGTTCAAAAGAGTAAATATTTTTAAAAAATTTATTTTGGTATCATTAATCTACAGTTACAGGTGCAATATTATGATGATTAAACTACCCCCTTCATCAGGTCCCCCCCTACCAACCCCATTACAGTCACTGTCCATCAGCGTAGTGAGATGCTATAGAGTCACTACTTGTCTTCTCTGAGTTGTACAGCCCTCCCCATGCCCCCCCACACTACATCTGCTAATCGTAATGCCCCTTTTACCCCCTTATCCCTCCCTTCCCACCCATCTTCCCCAGTCCCTTTCCCTTTGGTAACTATTAGTCCATTCTTGGGTTCTGTGAGTCTGCTGCTGTTTTGTTCCTTCAGTTTTTTTCTTTGTTCTTATACTCCACATATGAGTGAAATCATTTGATACTTGTCTTTTTTGGCTTGGCTTATTTCACTGAGCATAATACCCTCGAGCTCCATCATGTTGTTGCAAATGGTAGGATTTGTTTTCTTCTTATGGCTGAATAATATTCCATTGTGTATATGTACCACCTGTTCTTTATCCATTCATCTACTGATGGACACTTAGGTTGCTTCCATTTCTTGGCTATTGTAAATAGTGCTGCAATAAACATAGGGGTGCATATGTCTTTTTCAAACTGGGCTCCTGCATTCTTAGGGTAAATTCCTAGGAGTGGGATTCCTGGGTCAAATGGTATTTCTATTTTGAGGTTTTTGAGGAACCTCCATACTGCTTTCCACAATGGTTGAACTAGTTTACATTCCGACCAGCAGTGTAGGAGGGTTCCCCTTTCTTCACATCCTCACCAACATTTGTTGTTGTTTGTGTTTTGGATGTTGGCCATCCTCACTGGTGTGAGGTGATATCTCATTGTGGTTTTAATCTGCATTTCTATGATGATTAGTGATGTGGAGCATCTTTTCATGTGCCTGTTGGCCATCTGAGTTTCTTCTTTGGAGAAGTGTCTGTTCATGTCCTTTGCCCATTTCTTAATTGGATTATTTACTTTATGCAAAACAGTAAACATGTGAAGCTGCATCCTACCCCAAGACACACACTCAGCACCGTTGGCCTTCCTGTTGTGACCAATTCATACAAACTCATTCTGACCAGGAAAGGACCTTCCTGCCCTCTCGCCCAACCCCCAGCTTTTGATAAAGTGAGTTACACAAACTCTACTGAACAATGGCAGGTTTTTACAATAACCTTAGTTTGTCTTGCTAATCATCATCAAATTATATCTGTAAACCTACCTAGCTAGAAAGCTTTTGTAAATGCTTCATAATGAGACAGTGTGGTATACTGGTTTGGGCTGGAATCCCAGCCCCACCTACCCAGCTACATGACCCTGGATATGTGACTCAACAGTTCTGAGCATGAGGTTCCCTCCTGGTAGTATGCACAAGCTGACACACAGTAGGTGCTCATATATAGGCTTGCTGCTTATTTGGTTCGGTTCGCCCTGACTTGGCAGTTTCCCTAATTGCAATCCCCTGTTGCAAATGCCACAGATGGAGAACACATGGGCAGAACAAATTTAGGTTAGAATCTGCATATCCTTGGGGGTCAGGTTCCCCGGTGACCCAACTATGTTTCAGCAGCATGGCCCTCGGTCCAGCATGGCCCCACCACTTGGGCCCAGGTGACCACAGGCACCCAGGAGGGAAGATGCTCCTTCAGTGCTTCAAAGCTCTCATGCAGTTCCATATGTCACTCAGCAAACCACCGCCCCACCAGCCGCATCACCCTGATCAACCTTGGCTTCAGCAGGGAGGGATCTGCTCCGCCCCTAACCCCGTGGTTGCCTTGGACACAGGCCCACCCAGTGAGGGTCCCACAGTGTCCAGGAAACCCAAGTCTCCTCCCCTCCGCGCGGAGGAAGGGGCTGCTGAGCTCACCTGGGCAGGCTCTGACCAGCCGACACACGCCCTTTTAGCCCAACACCCAACAGTCAGGATGTTTCCACACATAGCTTTGTGGGGGGACTAGAGAGGTGGGAATTGGGTCACAATGTAAACATCCAATAATAGGAGATCATTAAGGTAAATTATAGTACAGTCAGTGGCGGAATACAACTCAGCCACTTAAAATGACGTCATGCAAGAGTAGACAAAAGATGCTCAAGACAGACCAAAACAAAAAGCAGGCTCAAAACAGTCTGTGCAGTTCGTGCACTTTCAAAGTTCTTTAAAAACCGTTCCCCGTGCACGTCTGTACACGGCACACCTGTGTATGCGCACACGCACCAACAAACCCGGAGACCACCAGCATGTTCGCAGGGCAATCACCACAGGGTGGAATTGAGGGGCATGAATTTTCTCTTCATTTTGCTTATCAACCATGTTTTCAACAACGGCCATGCATTACTTTTGGCAAGAGGAGGAAACTAAAAGAACTTTAAGAATTGCCTCACCTCCAGTCTCTCTGGCCGGGGCCTGTCTTACAGGGAGATGAGGCGAGGGCAGGCGGCCCCACCGAGCTCCCCAAACGCGTCTTTCCCCTCCGGGCCGGCACAGACATTCCTTCTCGCGCCAGACAGTGGGTTTCTCGACAGCGGAGCTGGCCCGTCTCGGGGCCAGGACGGCTCTGGCCGCAGTCACTTTCTAACACGTCCCGACATGTGTTTCCAGTAACCCTGTTTGTGGCCGCTTTCTTCTTATCGCTCCTTCTGTGACCTTTGCTGGTCGCAGACTCACTGGCTGGAGCCAGGTGGATTTGTTTGAGTTTTGTTGACGGTTATTAGGAAGAGGAAGTGCCAGAGGGGATTACCTCAAGTTTAAACCTATTTCCAGCCGAGTCGGGGGCCTTTAATTATACATCTCAGGTCTGTTTGGTAAAGAAGTGGTCAAAGATGGGCTTCCTCTCTACCCCAGGGTCCCCCGCGGCTGGCAGCGTGCCACTTGCGCCCGGTGTTCCTGTCAAGTCCGGCCACGAGCTCCTGTGGGAGGAGGGGCGGGCGGGGAGGAGGCTGGGAAGTTGAAAGCTGGCAAGAGACATTTTTTAAAAGCACCACAGCTGGGAGTGCTGGGTCAGGCCGGGCCATCTGGGGGGGCTGACAGTAGAGGAAACCAGGAACCACACCCCCAGAGAGCTGGAACTGTGTTCTCAGGACCAGAACTCCTGCCGCTCCTAGAGGCTGACCCAGGTCAGCTACTGCTGAACCACAGGGATTGAGGACAGTCAGGATGCTAAATGTGCAGCCCAACCCGAGGGCAGACTTTTTTTTTCTTCTGAGCAGATTGTTTTTACATGTTGGTACTGAAAATAATCACAGCCCGAATCACCAGGGGCAACCACGGCGTCTGGGGCGAGGCAAGTACGCGGGCCTCGTTGGAGAGGTCCCAGGGCCAGCTGGGCCTCAAAAAGAACCTGACCCGGGAAACAAAAGCCAAAATGAACAAGGGGGACTATATCAAGCTGAAAAGCTTCTGTACAGCAAAGGACACCATCAGTAGAACAAAAAGACATCCTACATGATAGGAGAATATATTCATAAATGACATATCCGATAAGGGGTCGACATCCAAAATGTATAAAGAGCTCACGCACCTCAACACACAAAAAGCAAATAATCCAATTAAAAAATGGGCAGAGAAGCTGAACAAACACTTCTCCAAAGAAATTCAGATGGCCAACAGGCACATGAAAAGATGCTCCAATCGCTAATCATCAGAGAAATGCAAATTAAAACCACAATGAGATATCACCTCACACCAGTGAGGATGGCCAACATCCAAAACACAAACAACAACAAATGTTGGTGAGGATGTGAAGAAAGGGGAACCCTCCTACACTGCTGGTCGGAATGTAAACTAGTTCAACCATTGTGGAAAGCAGTATGGAGGTTCCTCAAAAAACTCAAAATAGAAATACCATTTGACCCAGGAATTCCACTCCTAGGAATTTACCCTAAGAATGCAGGAGCCCAGTTTGAAAAAGACATATGCACCCCTATGTTTATTGCAGCACTATTTACAATAGCCAAGAAATGGAAGCAACCTAAGTGTCCATCAGTAGATGAATGGATAGAGAAGATGTGGTACATATACACAATGGAATATTATTCAGCCATAAGAAGAAAACAAATCCTACCATTTGCAACAACATGGACGGAGCTAGAGGGTATTATGCTCAGTGAAATAAGCCAAGCCAAAAAAGACAAGTATCAAATGATTTCACTCATATGTGGAGTATAAGAACAAAGAAAAAACCTGAAGGAACAAAAACAGCAGCAGACTCACAGACCCAAGAATGGACTAATAGTTACCAAAGGGAAAGGGACTGGGAAGGATGGGTGGGAAGGGAGGGACAAGGGGGAAAAATGGGCATTACGATTAGCAGATGTAATGTTGGAGGGGCACAGGGAGGGCTGTACAACTCAGATCAGACAAGTAGTGACTCTATAGCATCTCACTACGCTGATGGACAGTGACTGTAATGGGGTTGGCGGGGGGGACCTGATGAAGGGGGTAGTTTAATCATCATAATATTGCACATGTAATTGTAGATTAATGATACCAAAATAAAAAAAAAAGGAACCTTGCCCACTCTGATTCCTCCAGGCCGGCGGCAGACGAGAGGCTGCAGGAACCTGCCCTCCAGGGCACCGGCTTGCTGCCATCCTCCTTCTTCAATGCCGCCCAGAGGGATTGCCAAATTACAGAATTGCTCAAGGCCCAAGACTGGGAACTTTAACTTGTAAAATGCAATTTTATTGGGAGAAAAAAATGACAGTGCTTGGTTCCTGAGGATCTCAGCGCTTTTTTGGTGAAAACAGCAAAGTCAGGCAATTAAGAATTATTCTTTAAGTGCTTGTTTTAAAGACACAGCAATGTAGGTCAGATGCACATACAATTTCAGACGATAGAATGCCAATTTTCCCTTTAATTTATGCCCCAGAGGGCATGGAATTTAGGGAGGAACGTTTGGTTAGGCTGGAATGGTAACCAATGGAATTTAGGTAGAGGACTCTTTCCTTCTAGACTGGAACCCCTTACCACCCAAATTCTGCCCCAGGCAAGGCCGTTCCCTCCAGAGCCCCCAGTGTCCCATCCAGTCCCTTCAGCGACCAATGAGTACAGATTCTTGTCCTGGTCCTGGAATACTTCAACCCCTGCAAGGCAAGTGAAGCAGTGGCTTCTTGGCACCCCTGTCTTCTTCAAGCCATACAAGCAGGCCCTGAAAGATAGTGTGATCTTCCCCAAGAGAGCACCTTCCTTGGGACCAACCCAGCCACCTCTCCGAAGCTCCCGGCGCCTCACTACAGGCGGGCGGCGGGGCCTGGGCCGGAAAGGCTGCCTGGGGTGGGTGTGTTGACAGCTATGTCAGTTCACTCACCTTCTGAGGCACTGCAGACAGGCAGCCTTTACATCTTACGTCAGGCCTGCCCAGAGTGCAGCACCAATACCTTGAGGGTACCTCACATGATGCCAGGGGGAATATAACATGTTTCATTTTAATGGCTATGTACTTATTTTAATGTGAATTTGAGAAAAATGAAATCACATCAATGGTTATTTCATGGATATTGTTTAGGATGAGGCTAAGTCATAACACATTTAATAAGATTTTAATTGAATGATTTAATAATACCGGTGATAAATAAATAGAATGAAATTCAGGAAGCTGGTGTTCAGATGGCTGAAGTTTGGGGCAATTTGGTGCCAGTTAGACAAGTTAGCCACGGTATATGAAGAGCTCAGGCAAGTATATCCAAACATTAGAGACAGCCTTCCACAGGGCCGAGGGCGATGGGATCAGAAAGCCCAGAGTCAGGTGTGAGCGCCAGCTGGTAGTTAGCTCTGTGACCTTGGATAAATCACAAGACTTTTAAGTCTCAGTTACTTCATCTGTAAAACAGAAATAAAAATTCCTGTCTCCTAAGATTGTCCTGAGAATTAAATGAGGTGATACTTAGAAAATGGCTAGCATAGCACTTGGCATAGGGGGAGCACCCAGAGAGGGGGAGTGAGGCTTACAGATGGAAAGGACTCAGATGTGAAGCAGCTGCCCATCCGCCTGTCCTGCCTTCCTCCCAAGACCATGCAGCCCGCTCGGTACGAGAACAGTCAGCCCTCTGGGTCAGGAATCCACTCCCAGGGGGTATACACAGGCACACTTGCAAACACTGAAATTCCACAGTTGACGCCTCCTTTAACCCCTCCTGGGCTTACTCCACCCCGGGGAAGTCAGAGGGAGAGCGAGGGCAACTAGGCAGCCCTACTCCTCCCGCTGAGGGGAGGCTGGGAGGCCCGCTCCCTCCGGAGGCATTCCCAAACTGGACCGGTTCTCCCTGGCTAAGACGCAGGCACCACAGCTTCATTTCCTACAGGGGCAGAATGCAAATGAGGCCTCAAGGACCTACACACCCCTACCCTACACTCCATAACTGGCTCTTCTCCCTGCCGTGTCTCAACGCAGTACAGCCTGGCCTTGCAATTTTTAACTCAGTGCCTATGGAGCTGGATAAACTCGAGTGACTAGCAAATGTACATGGGAACCATGGGCCCCAATAAGCTGCTGATACGGTGTGCCTGAGCTTTCGCCCGTTCTATTCAGACACTGACAGACCTTCGAGCAAACAAGAAACCTTTTGTGCTCTTGAGCATCCACAACTGCCATCCAGAGTCCAAGCTGGACATGGCCAAGGCTCAGAGAAGGCAGAGGCAGGTCAGGAGAGCGGCAAACCCTTCCTGCACTTTACCAGCTAAATGCACACAGGCAGGACCAAGCTGATCTTCAGTCCTGGGGCTCTGAATCTTTCCCCCAGCCCCCTGCCCCACCTCACAGAGATCTCTTAACAACTGAGGTTGAGAAAGTCTTTTTCTAGAAAATTCGCTGCAGATCCTTCAAGCAGGACATAATGGGTTAGTTCAAGCCATGACCCATGCATAGCACAATAGTAGTAAAAAGATGAATGACTCAGCTCACAAAGGAGCAAGGAGGGGGAAGCTGGTGAGTTTGCCTGCATGCTCTAATTAAACCAAAAGGGAGTCAAGTTCAAGCCCAAAGGAACTCCAAGAAAATCAGACGGCTATAAAGCCTGAAGACGGAGGTGGTTTCTAATAACCAGTTTGGGAGTTATTTGGTAAACAGTGTTTGTAAAGTTTTGAATTTGACTTTCTTTCTTGAATATTAAGTGAATGAGAACCTTGCTCCTCAAAGTATGGTTCTCCTGGATCAGTACGGCATTGTTTGGACGCTTGTTCCAAACACAGAATCTCGAGCCCCAGGCTGGACTTCTTCAACCAGGATCTGTCTGCACTTCAGCAAGATCCCAACATGCATGTTACAGCTTGAGAAGCACTGGAGAGCATTTACAAAGCTCCTGGAAAGGTATGTGAAACAAGAGTAAAAGATAGGGATTGTTTCCTTTCAGTTTTGCAACAGACCTTAACCTAAATATCGAGTATAAAAAATAAAGTTCAATTTGAAAGGATAAGATGAACAGTAGACTTGTGCATATGATAAATTTTGTTTTCAGTAATCAGTTCTCAAATCTAAATGAAGACATATTTCTCACAAATAGACATTATACATATATATATATATGACATCAGTTGGGCAGCTTCAAATGCCCTCCTGACATGAACACAGGATTATTTTTAACAGTTCAAAGACTACATGCTCTTCCCATGAAAGTTCACAGCTGTACACATTAGAATTAGTGCCATTATAAGAAGTTAAAAAAGTAGTCCAGATTTAGCACTATTGACAGAAGGCAGATTTAAAAAAATATGTTGAAATGTTTCTATAATGAACATAGATAACCTTTAGGAAAAAAGGGGGAGTAAGGGGGGAAGAAGTATCAATTAGTGGTCAAGAGTGCCTGGGTTTGTATCCTTGCTCTATCTGCTGTGTGACTTTACCCAAGTTACTGGACTTCTCTGAGCCAGCATCTTCAGGGTAAACTGGGGATAACAGCACTTTTGCTGTTGAATTATTGTACGATCAGAAGATATAAAGCATGAAAAGCACTATAACAGCATTTAGACACAATAAGTACTGGATGAATGTAAGCAATAAATAAGAAATGAGCATTGAAACACTGTCTCGAGGTGCCATTTTGTCGGAGGGAGTGAAGCCATCTGGACCGTGTCTGTCCCTGTCCAATGCTGGCTGTAAGAGGCTGCAGAAAGCACATTTGAGCCATAGGAAGAAAGATTCATGTCATCAGCTAGGTCTGCCTCACTGGTTTAGAGGGAAGATAAAAAACCCTGTCGTACAAGCTGAGGAGGCTGAAGCCAATCAACGTGCAAGGACCAGAGAACACCCATCGCAAGCGGCTTCCCCCTCCTTGCTTCTGGGGCCTCCAGAACCCGCCCCCACCTCCATTCCCACATCTAATGAAGGGAAGTTGTGGGCAGGCTGGGAGCCTGCGGGAAGAGAAAGGAATGAGTTAAGGAGTGGATCAGGAAGAGGGAGGAAAACAGAGGGAATGGAAGCAGTGCGCTTGCAGGCAGGGCAGGTGTGCATCCCTGCCCAGAGTTCACGCTCTGACAGGGCGAACCAGTCTCAGCCTCACCACTTCAGAGCACGAAGGGGCAAGTCAGTTAACCTCTCTGAGCCTCCCTTCTTACTTAGGGCACTCAGCACAGAGTAACTAGCACTTGGTAAGTGCTCTATAAATGGTACCCATTACTGTCTGCCAGATGGGCATGTGCAACACAACGATATACAATTTGCTGTAGGTTTAGTCCCTAGGGTCAAAGAATTTTATGTGAATTTCAAATGAACAGAGAATGGGGTCTCTTTTGGACACCCTACCAATGAAAGACTAAGATTATAGGAAACCTTTGTTATAACTGTTGCAAAAGCTGAATCATTCTCCTCAGCGATGAGGTATTAGAGGCTGGCTAAAAAGGAGGAAGTCATATCCTTACTTAGGATTCATCAGAAAAGTAGGAAATGGCAAGATAATCCCTCATGCAACAGAGAGACTGTAAAACAATCTGATGTCTGCCTTAGCAGAATGGCTTAATAAGAGACCTCATCTCCCCGGACCAGACTAGGGGGCTAGTACTGCCCTGAGTGGGAACGATAATCCACAAAAACAAGGCTGAGAAAGGAAAAACAGTTGATTTTGAGGGGTAGGGAGACTAGAGGTGGTTTTTAGATTTGTTGGTTATTTATGTTTTTTGCAAAAACAGGGCATTTTTGAAAACCCTGGAAGATCAACAGGAAAAAAATGTAGGATGGTCCAGTGGTTTTGGGCAAAATGACAGATGAGGTGGGGTGCCCACCAGTGGTTTTCAAGCCTGGTTCTTCAACTGTAGAACCCTTTTGTAAACAAAATCTTATTGAGACTCCAATCTACGAAGCAGATAAAATGTTGCTTTTACTGAGTAAATTCGTTTATATGTTCAGTTTTAATCCTTGCTTCACTTGGGTCTGTGCATTACAGTACAAATAACTACACAGGTTGAATACACATTTGAATAAAGACATGTTGCATTTCTTTCTTCATGGTTAAAGAAATTTTTAGAGGAAAAAATTCCAATTAAAAGCTTACAGAATCCCAGTGTTTCCCAGGAGACAGTTCAGAAACATTGAAAGGATTCGAACAAGTAGGGCTAGCCAAGTGCCAGGTGCTTTCTCATACAGCCCCAAAGCTTGCCACGGATCCGGCACAAGTCATTTCTGTTCATGTCACGTGAGGAAGAACAATGAGCAGAGGACACACTGATGGCCTCCATTTAGTGACCAACGAAGCTGACACAGAGGGGCATGAGGAGAGGTGAGCCGATGGTCACTGTGACAAAGGCCACATCTACGAAGTTTCCCAGATCCCAAATCAAAGAAGAAAACAGGTTGTACTGGGCAGACTTGGATTTGCAAGGAAGCGCCAGACACACAGGCTGGAACATCTAGGGGCAGCGGGGAAGCTAACTGCAGGTTTCAGAAAGGACAGTAAAGCATGCGATTTTCTCCCTGAGTGGCCCTAAGTGGAACAGTGAAGGAAGGGCAGAAAGGAACTGGGGTGACGTGGCCCGAGCAAGATGCAGATGAGGGGAAGGTGGCTACTGAACAAATGGCTCTATCTACAGTAGGAAAGAGACATGTAGGAATTTAGGACAGGAAAAGGCAAGGAGAAGTAATCAATCTAAGGAGTACTGGAAACCTTTTCATGGGGATGGGACATGCAGAGAGGCAGGCAAGCACAATCTGTGAAGAGCAGGAAAAGTGGCAAAGAATTTAAGGCAAGTGCAGAAAGAAATAAGAAGGATACAAAGTTCAAAGGATGCTTTGAAAACCTAATCCACACAAAGATAGTGTATGGGAAATCTTGAAATATAATATAAATGGCCCAAGAAAAAAAACGAGACCAGAATTTCAGCCTATAGAACTCAGAAAAGGAAATGAGAATCAGAGTTTACTGGATTTATAGAGCGTTTTGATGTGACTGAGTGTTGAAAAATTATTTGCCACGGGGAGGGAGGCTTTGGTTGCTTGGTTGTTAAAGACTCTGCAATAATCTCTTTTATAGTCATCTGTGAGGGTCAGAGAGATGTGTATAGAAATATAAGGTCCTACATAAAGGCATGGTGGTATTGCCAGAAAAGCCGAGTAAGCCTTCTTCCCGTCTGGGCAGCAGAGATGGAGGAGGGAAAGAGCGGTCTGATTTATCAGGGATGGTCTAATGAAAGCCTGTAGGAGAGAAAGACTCAGGAGAGGAGGAACTTCGGAATGCCACGTGGTCCAGAGAAGGCAATGGATGCCCTTGGTTTGAATTACAGGCTTGGGCTTTTCCTGCCTCCAGCGCTGTTGCTGGTTGGAGAGCTGCAAGAGCTGTCTTCCATGTGCCAGGCACTTAACCACATCGTCCCATTTAGGACTGAAAACGGCCTTGTGAGAAAATAGTCTGGTACACAGATTCGGAAAGCAAAGCTTGGACAGGGCAAGCGGACGACCGGAGGTCACCCAGCCAGTGCACGAGGTCCTCGGTTTCCCAGTGGACTGATGCTTGCCTCTCCCCTCGCAGCGGGTTTTCCAGGTCTGACTCACAGCGCCCCGAGATGCACGGTCCTTCATCCTACGCTCTTCGGGGATGGCTTCCCCAGGCGGCAGCAATCTCTTCCCTTGGAGTGTATTTGGTTTTATGAAGATCTTTCATGCCCTTCTGGCAAAACCAAATTTAGAGTGGGTTATCACAACTGAAAAGAGTAAAAAAACTTCTTCCACCGCTATGCAAGGCACCGAAGATTATAATGAATTAAGATTTCTTGGACAAGAAAGGACACTTATATCCTGCTGAACCTTCTTCCTCAGTCAGCACCTCCCTGTGGCCAGAGGCTGTCTTGTACAGGTCTTGCATACATTACAGCCAGCAGAAGGTTACACTACCATAATCAGGTAGTAACAATATTTATCAAATGAAGGCCTAAAACATCTACATTCAAGCCAAAGCATTTCAGTTATGCAAGGTGAATAAATCCTAGCAATCAACGGCACAGCGCAGTGCTGTAGTTAACAATGCTGCACTGTGTACTGAAAAATTTGCTAAGAGGGTACATCTTATGTTAAGTGCTCTTACCACACACACAAAAAATGATGAATGACGTTGATGATGACAACAGTAAAGAGGGAAGGAAGGAGGTGATGGAGATGTTTATGGCAAAGCCTCCAGTGGTGGTTTCACAGACATGTAATCATCTCCAACGCCATCAAGTTATATACCTGTGCATTAAATATGTACAGCTTTCTCTATGTCAGTCATCTCTCAACAAAGTGGTTTAAAACAAACATAAAATAGCCAGGGCACAAGTATTTTAATATAGGGAACTTTATTTTTCAAAACTGGAACTTCATCACTTCTAACACAGGTGATGGTCTGAATTTCACCTGTCATTCTTCCCAAGGGGAATAAAATACTGTAGATGGAAGCCAAGGCCTCCTGGAATTTGGAGATGTAAAGGAAGGTGTCTCGGCTTCTCTTCGGCCGTGTGGCGTCACCGAGGCAGTGCCCTGCACGGCCAGCTTGGATAAGCTTATGACCTCTGTTTGGCCCCGTGTTCCTAAAACTTTTGTGAGAAGGTAACTAATAAACTGTGTAAATGTGCTACCGTCTAGTTAAGAAATAGTAGCTTTGCTGCTACTGGAGCTGGCTTACACTACATATTTTCTGCAAAACACATTTATTTACCTTTCCCTCTAATAAAATACACCTGGCAATAAATGAAAGCCAGCAAAAGTTGCCACGGCTTGCTATTAAAACTTGATATGTTTCTAATGACAATTTTTAGTCCACTGTTTTTGGATGGTTCAGATATCATTTGAAAATAAGCACCCAAAGAAGACATCACTGAGATTGGCAGCAAGGTGTGAACATAATAATTTGTCCTAAGAACAGTGTCTAAACTTGGAATTTGAAGGTGTCCCCCTGAAAGGTCAGACTGCACCTTAAAATGGTCAATATACTACCAATGAGTCATTTGTATAAAAATGCCACCATAAAACATATTAGTCCTTTTGTTTTTTTAAGTTTAAACTACAGTCTAGTGAATTTAACTCCTCAAACTCTTACGTAAATGCTACAGTGGAGGAGGAAAAGTCTTTGGAACTTCAGAAATTTTTTTCTTTCTTGTAAAAAGAACCTCTCAAGAGCGTATCTAACCACTTCTTGGAGACATAATCATATGCAGAGAAAAGTGACCTAAATAAAGAAGGATTAAAAAAAAAAAATTCTGGTCGCTTTTAAAGTCATTCTTCATTTTAGGTCAATCCTCTTCTATAGGGGGCTCCTAGCAATTAGCTGGCAACCTTCTCCTGCGAGTCTAAAGGATTAAAGCCAGAGCAAAGAACAAAAGGAACCGATTTGCTACACTCCACCATCAGTCCTCCTTTCATAACAAATCAGACTGCACTTCCTCCTGGGCCCTTCTTACCCACGGCATCTTTTACTCTCTTCCTCCCATGTCCCTTAGGGGAAGGCTTCTTGAAGGTAACATTAGCGACTGCCACCTAAACGCAACCCTTCTGAATATACAAAGGTTTGAAAATGGCTTCAGACACTAGAGGGTGCTTCCCCCCTTAATTTTGGAATTCTGAATAAAGTGCAACTTTTCTGTTCATTGGATTAAAAAAAAAATGTAGCAGTAAGTTTTAAATTATAAACTCATAAGCCACCCAAGTTAGGTTTACCAGAAGTTTAGATATACTGCTTTCCCTCTTGCAGACTATTTAGGACAGTGCTCCCAGAAGGCCACCACATTAAAGGAGCACAGCCTGGGAACAGCAGACATGACATCTGTTGAACTTACTGTTCCATCTGTCACTGACATGGACTACATACAAACCGACAGAGCTCTTGGGGACTTTAAGCGGCCTGCTAACCCATTCCTTTCCTTTACCCTTAAGCCATTCCAAGCAGAGGAGGATCTACCCTATTTCTTAAGACCTCCAAGGAAAAGCCCACAACCCTTAGACAGATATTTAGAGACTAAGTGTCCTATGGCCTTTCCCCATTGCTCTGCATACACATTCTTGCCCCTAGTCCTGCCATAAGGAGAACACTGCAGCCACGAACTTTGAGAAGGCCTACATAAAAGCAAAGGAATTCTTCATTTTACACAACGATCAATGCCATGAAAGTAGTCTCATGAAAAAGCAACTCATAATTTTAAGTGTAGATATATGTGCTCTGCTAGTTTCTTTTACTAAATCTTCTATGGAAAGTGAAGATTTGGAAAGAGTAACTTACCCGTTTCTTTATCAGGAAGCTCAGGAAGCAGGTCTGTCTATTAATTTTACAGGATGGATGTTGGAAAAACATAAAAAGGTCTTAATACCTAAATGTAGGGAACTGCTAAATCAAAGAAAGGCTTAAGGCCAAAAACAGATGGGAAATTAAACCCCATTTCACACAAAGCGCCTCGGGGATGACATATATACTACCGAAAAGGGCTTTTCTCATATACATGACCCAGAGTACACAGATCTAGGGTATGAGAGCCACTAAGTCAAACCTAGAAAACAAGGACTGCTAATTTTGCTTCTTTAGGCCACCATAAAAATAACTATATAGCTCCAAATGATGCTGATAAATAAGTGTTGGTGAAAATATTAATCCAACCAGTGTCTTGTTTATTAATTTGTCTGCAATCTCAGTTAAAATATAAACCGGAAATAAATCATGGATGTAAAAATCCTTAATGTTGATAATCAGAAAAAAACAAAATGACCAGAATGACACCTAAACCAAGTGTCTGCCAAATACAGCCTATGAAATGTTCTGTCAAAATAAAGATGTGGAACCAGGAAGCAGATGGCAAAATTCTAAAACCTCACTTAAGGGAACATGTTAAGCATTTCTGCAAACGAAAAGAAGGCTGTTTCATCAAGTGTAACTCTAGCCAGTTATGATAATAGGTTGCTCCAATCCTCTATTTGGTCAGGCAGTCACTGGCTTAAGTGCGGGAAGCAGATCTAGTAGGGACATGAATGCAAACCCTAACTGGGTAAGGTGAAAAATCACTGCAGCTCTGGATGATGTCAGAGAAGTCGGGCTGGGATTCACAGTCTGAAGGCAGCGCTTCCTTAGCTCAATAGTTTAGCGCACAATGTTTACTATTTCTTTTATGTTTTTAACCCATTTTTTGTTTCCCAGGCTGCATGCACCACTTGTGAAGCCTTCCAGACAACTACTAACAATACTTACCTTCTTCTCAGAGCTCTAGCACTAATCTTTGTAAGACTTAAAGAAAGCCACTTTTCTCAGTTTCAGTGTCTATAAACTTGCAATCACACACAGATGGGGAAAAGTCTGAAACATTCCACTTCCCACATAAATGATAAAAACTAATCACTTGCAGAGCAGGACAAACAACATACCAAGCAGGGTTAGGAGATATCTATTTTACACAGCTGCATCCGTTTCTGACCTCGATGAACTCCTGCATAAACACAAGATCCCTATTTCATATATTCTATATGATTTAATAATTTGCATTTAAGTTTACATCTTAGCTATTTGCTAATTGATGAACTTAAGAATTAGCACTCTCAAAATTAGAAAATGCTTTTGGTAAAAGAAAAAAACAGACTTTTAAGTAGAAACAGGGTATCAACCCAAAACTTGAATAATCTGTGTATTATACAAGTGACAAATTCTGAGAATAACTGGAGTACTGAGGGGATCAAAATGAAGTAGATGGACTACTCAAATTTATAGTCAGGGAAACTGTCCTCAGGAGGACAGTTCTCCATTCATAGATTTTCTGTTAAGAGCAGGTCTTTCCCTGTACTCTGAAAACTACAAGACACTCCTAGGAGAAATTAAGGAAGACACTAACAAATGGAAATGCATCCCATGCTCTTGGCTAGGAAGAATCAATATTGTCAAAATGGCTATACTACCTAAAGCAATCTACAGATTCAACGCAATCCCTATTAAAATACCAACAGCTTTCTTCAATGA
>JAQQAC010025234.1:30421717-30534743 GCA_029783875.1 Phataginus tricuspis | reverse complement strand
AAAAAAAAAAAAAAAGAGCAGGTCTTTCATAGGCCATAAAGTTGTAGGTGATACAATGAACCAGCTTATAAAATAGCCTCTTTTTAGAATGGGGATGACATAAAGTCAGTTTCTGCAACTCATTTTCCCTTTTGAAAATGGTTTATTCTCACTGAAGGAACAAAACAGCAGCAGACTCACAGAACCCAAGAACGGACTAATAGTTACCAAAGGGAAAGGGACTGGGAGGATGGGTGGGAAGGGAGGGACAAGGGGGAAAAATGGGCATTACGATTAGCAGATGTAATGTTGGGGGGGCACTGAGAGGGCTGTACAACTCAGAGAAGACAAGTAGTGATTCTATAGCATCTCACTACGCTGATGGACAGTGACTGTAAAGGGGTTGATGGGGGGGGACCTGATGAAGGGGGTAGTTTAATAACCATAATATTGTACATGTAATTGTAGATTAGTGATACCAAAATAAATTATTAAAGTAAATAAATAAATAAATAATGAACTAACAACAACAACAAAAAAAGAAAATGGTTTATTGTCAAACCTAAACTTAACTCTCCCCTTTGGGAATTCCTGGTGTGTTTCTTTGAGATGCCCTCCACTCGAGTAGCAGAGCCCACAGATAACCAATACTGAGGAGTGGTCTGTCAGAGCACTCTGGGTGCTCTAAATGAGCGCTCCTATGCTCACATACAAAAGCCTGTAGGTATATGCAAAAGGGAAAGTTAAAACCAAGAGTACTTCAGTGCTCTCACTCAATCCATCTTAACTACCTTACAGATTGTAAATAATATTTAGGCATAAATATATGCAAAACTAGATTTTTTAAATGCAAAAGCCATCAATGGAAACATATCTGCATTTTACTACACCTCTCATCATCATTCGAATCATCTTCAGAAAACCTGAAAAGGAAAATCTAAATAGCTGAAAAATACTAGCAGAACCTGAAAATTATTAAACTACATCTTCCACATGACTTGCCTACATTCATCATCACCAAGGTTTCACCAAGAACCAGATTCAGGTACATAATTAGGGGGTCACAATTACTTTTTCATAAAATCAGGGCCAAGTGATTTTTTAATATCTACTAAGCCAGCCCTCAAGAAGGCCAGACATGAGGAAGCGGTAGTAGTGTGGGATTCAAAGCCAAAGCCAAGTACTCCATTCATTGGGTATATTTTTGTTGATTCTCACCCTGGAACCCTGCCACCTCAGACACCCACTTAAACTGAATTATCACTTCTACTGGCCCTGAAATTCCCTTTCTGTAGTTATTTCTTCCTTTAAGTAGAAACAAATTATAGCTAAGTGGGGTATATTCTAGTATAAGAATACAGTGAAGGCCAAAAGCAATTTCATTTGTGGCACTAATGATTCATGGTGGGCCATAGCTCAGGTCAGAAAACATATTTAACAAGAAAATAACCAAAGAGTAGGATATTATAATTTACTTCACTAAAAATCTTGTTTCTTTAAAACTCTAAACAAAACTGATCCCGTTAAGTAAAGATATTTTTTAGCATTTTTAACAAATTTTAGTAACACCTTTTATTCCCATACAAAGCAATCTAATTTTCTGAAGAAAAAAAAAAAAGACAAAAAATTAGAAATGGCTATGTAGGACCCTTTCAACACAGTGTATGATTCCAAATGTAACAGTAAGTAAGACATGAAGGGCCCTCTGTGCTCACGGGTGAGCCCTAGTTGTCCCCTAGTGCAGGGTCAAAGCCGTTTATCCCATAATCTTAGAGAAATAACAGTGGTTCTTCTGTATCCCCATTCAAATAATTCATTTTAAAGACCCACCCTTTATCTGAAATGGTTATTCTCAATAATGAACTTACCAAAGGGAGACACAAAAGAATAAGAAAGAAAAATAACCGTGCAGTATAAATATTTTCACCGTAAATAGTAAAGACTAGGTGCCAACTTTATGCAACTAAAGACTCTTAAGTTTTAGCACATTTAAAAGAAGAAAGAAATCCTTTTCCTACGAACTTTTAAAGCATATCAAATTGTACATTTACTTTGACAAAGCCTTAGGCCCACCAAATATGCAGAAATAGGAATCCCAAATATTTCAGTTCTCCAAATATACAAAACCAAATAAGGTACAAACACCTAAAGAATAAACACAAACAACTCTACAATGTTGTAGTTACTGCGACTCAGACAGCCCTTCTATTTTGTCTTGTAGGATAATTTAAATAGTGCTTTCTGTCCAAATTTATTCAGATTGTTAGAGATCTATCATTCTGAATATGATAGGCTATAAAATTCCAAACTCTACTGTTGGTATACTCTAATTCAAAATAAAAAAATCTTCCAAGACTTTCATAAAAACCTCTGCTTATTTACTACAAAATATAACTTGAACAGGAACATACTATACTATTACTTGTAATAATCAAGAAAATAGTTGGAATGATCATTGAAATGTAGATTCAGGAGGCTCTCAATTTTCCTGTTTGGTTTTCAAACAACCTACACTTCTGTGCATTTACATCCTGGTTCCCCTAAACAGACTTCCTAAGCTGATCTCAGATATTCACATGCAGCAGGTAAGTGAACATTTACAGCTATCCTACCATGCTAGGGCTGGTTTGTGTAGTTATTTGACGATCTTGCACCATTTTTCCTTTATATTTTGAGTAAGTGGAAAAGGGGGGAAAAAAATCAAATGGCGGATATTGTAAGAACTGCTAATCTCTAAATTAAATACAACTGAGAAAAGAACAAAAATCAGGAAGAATGAGAAATCTATAGCCTCAACTGGGTGCTCACACAGGACTTAAACTAGTTGGCTATGTTCACCCCAGAGAAAGGGCAAATGCAGGAAACATGCAGAAATACTAGACATAAATTATGTCTAAAAACTGAAGCATAATTGGGAATTCCAGAATGACTTAAAACTCCTCTCTGTTTTAATTCATTATCTTTTGCAGAACCACTTTTCACACACATTTTTAGGAATGTATTGAGAACTATATGAAAGAAGGGAACTGCTTGTGCTGAAAGAGATGAAAAAATTGGCCCAAGATCAATTCTTTTGTATTTACTGAATGATTCTGTATGAATGAAAATTCAGAAAAATTGCTTTAGCAATCAACAAATGCAGAACAAGAAATTAAACACTAATCTACAGCAAAAGCTGCTACACAAGAGACATTTATTAATGTTCTGATTTATTTACAGTTTCAACATAGCAGACCAAGGTGAATTACCACTTGGCAGAAAGCACACCATTCTAACATTTATAACACATCAGTTTCTGCTAACACGTTGTAAAAGCTAGTAGTATGGTATGTTAGGGATCATCTCAAAAGTTCCAAGCTAATTCTTTCTTTGCTCCTAATACCTAATCCCCTTCCTCTTCCCAGCCCCTGGCCTGATCATCAGGAGACAAAAGGAAAAGAAAAAAAAAGGGGTAGGGACTCTAATCATAAGAAAATGTCAAGAATTGCATTTTAGTAATTAAGCTGCATTTGTCCTTGCCCTATTTTACAGTGACAACCATCTTTACAATCCCTTAGGTACACAACACAGAACAATAATGTACTGCAAAATTTAGAATACAGACTATAAAAAATTAGTGCTTTTTACCAATTAAGAACATATTCTTGACCACACCTTAAATGTATTTTGCACTATGATTTTGCTTCCAGGTGTTCACAGTACCACTGAATAAATTTCTAGATTAATTTTAACAGCAACTATGGATTATGTGCAGAAATAACTTTTGAGAAAACCCCTTTAAAATGGCCACCATTATACGTATCTTACACTGAAATATTTAATTCCAAATTCATTTTGAGATGGAGGATGAATAAAGCAAGATTGCCCCCTACTGACTACAGGGACAAGGCTCATGCTATTCAAAATGACTACAAACAATAGATAAGGCATTATTAATACATCACAGACTTGATTGCAAGAGCTTTTTCAAACATTAACCACTAATGATTCAATGGTTACAGAATTCTGCATTAACTATTAAAATTTTACACCTAGGAACAAACAGAGAGAAATGATATTTTTCAACAGTACTTAATTTTTTTAAAGCAGGTGATTATTCCTCTGTGTTCTGCATCTTGATTCACTTCCTGCAGGTGTCCTCTTGCTTCTTGAGAGAGAATTCATAAACGCAGGAAGGCCTTTGCCAGAAAACATCTGCCAGAGAAGGATATTGAATATTGAAACTCTAGTTAGCTTGTTGTTTGGCTAAGAGAAGGATGTAGTCACAAAGGAAGGCAGGATGTTTGGAGACACAGAAGTACATTTCAACATAGCTTTAAGATTACTATACACTGACATCATAGTATTCAATAAACATTAAAATTTCAATTCTTAAAGTTATCAAGGACTCCTGAACTAGAAGGAACTTGAATGCTTTCTCTAAAACCCATGAAGTCAGAGGTCTCTCTTCAAACCTAACAAAAGACCTGACAGAATGCAGGTAACAGTTCCTTCATCCCACGCTTAACCTCAACAGCAGTGACTGAAACTTGGGGACAAAGAGAGTAGAATCCAAGCGCCCTGGTAATTCTCCAAATACACTCGAAGCTACTGTTCATCCTGCCAATTCTGCCAGATCTCATACAAGGAAGACTGCCAATTATGTCATACTACAGCTAAAACTGTCAAAGTTAAAAAAAAAAAAGACTATAAACTCACAGTATCACAAATACTTTTTAAAAATCAATTAGAAAAAAAGTCAATGTTATTTTGGGCATATATCTCTGGAAAAAAAAATATGTAGCCCCAAACTAACGTTAAAAAATATATATACATGACTGAAATAAATACTCTCAAGATAATGTCCATATATTTTGTATTTTAAATGCAATTTTCACCCAATCCTTTTGAGGCATTTCTGCTCTGGCATAACTATTTTGGTTCTCACATAAATAACAGGAAAAACTACACCCTATATTAATGCTAAAAGAAACACTAAAGAGACACATTAAACTTAATGAATATTTAACGAGAAATTTCTCTGTGGTACCCTACACCAGTGAGAGTTGGGTGGGCTCATATACAGGCCCTCAGCTTATTTTGCCATCTTTCCAAATGACTATAAAAGTCACAAGCAGCCCTTTTATATCTTTTCTTATTAGACTACTGCATAAATCCATAGAAGGCTGACAAACTGCAGAAAAGCTACAACAATGAAGGAAATCAGTATGTCCTTTAAAACTGTAAATACTTTCCCAAACTCCAAATTCATTTGGTATTTTGATTTGAGGTAAACTAATGATACTAACATAAGAGAAACTTTTTCTCAAAGACCACAGAATGTGCAGGGATAGAAAGACCCAGGAATATAAGGAACTCTAAAAGCCAAGCAGAAGCAAACAAAACTGGTAAACCCATGTCATATGGAAATTTTTGCAATGATGCTAGACTCATTACGAACCTAAGTATCGTCAGTTTTATCAGTTTCCATTTATCAGATGAAATAATTACTATTAGGTTGAAACACCAGAGTTTGCAAGAACATATGATACAGTCCAGATAACTACCTGGCCACTATCCTTAGTTCATGCTGCTTCCACACTGGTAAATCAGCTTTAACAGGTCCCTAAATCAGACCCACCTTCCAACAAACATTAAAGATAAATGAACAAGATCTAGATAGGTTTCTAATGGGTGATCTCAATCACTATACAAAGTCCAAATGAAAAAGACTGCTAGAGAGACCCTCCCGCTAAGACCTGGAGGCCTGTTCAGATACACTTGACTCATAGTTGTTCAAGAACAACGATGAACTCGGGCTGGAGGATAGACAGCTTTTAAGGACAGGACTGTGGACATCATTAATAAACTGTAGATCACCAAGAACGGACTGATAGTTACCAAAGGGAAAGGGACTGGGGAGGATGGGTGGGAAGGGAGGGACAAGGGGGAAAAAGGGGCAGTACGATTAGCAGACGTAATGTTGGGGGGGGGGCGCGGGGAGGGCTGTACAACTCAGAGAAGACAAGTAGTGATTCTATAGCATGTCACTACGCTGATGGACAGTGACTGTAATGGGGTTGGTGGGGGGGACCTGATGAAGGGGATAGTTTAATAACCATAATATTGCACATGTAATTGTAGATTAATGATACCAAAATAAATTATTAAAACAATAAAAAAACTGTAGATCAGGTTGCTTCAGAAACAAAAGGAATCCAACTGCCTACAGAAGACAACCATTTCTTCTTAGACATATAAATTTTTTTAGCAAAACTTCCACTGCCAACATTTCTACTGTCCTGCTACTTATAACACAGATCAATACATAAAACTTTAAGTTGAGATGAATTTCATTTAATAAAAAAAAATAGCTATCAAGGAGGAGGGGGAAGATTATAGAAAGGGAGAAATAAAACCACTTACCATCATATGGAAAAAGTCAACATATCTGATGCCTAATCGATACAGCTCACCAGGTCACAGCAATCCCTATCTAATTATGAAGGGCCCTATCTCGTTAAAGCCAGGACTCACAAACTTTCTCTGCTCCTATTTCAGATGCTGCTAGAATAACAGAATTTAAAATCTATTATGCTTCATACATACAAGTGCTTTTGGAGTAACATGAGGTTATCGGTTAACTGAGTCACCACCTCACCACTACGGCGGCCAACCCCTCGGATGCACGGCAGCATCAGGGAAGCGGTACTCCATAAAGACCTAGTCTGCAGTTAACTGATAACAAGAAAATGCATAAATACATTTTTTACCATTTCAGATAAAAATGTTTCTAAAAGGCACCTGTCTCTTTTTAAACAACACAGAGAGAACATTTTGTTTGTTTCTGCTTCCTCAGTTACACACTTTTTTTATGTCACTGCCCACCTCTAGCAGTTTCTTCTGGCTTTTCTTGCTGTGGGGTAGGAAACCTGACTTCCTTTTTCAAGCGTAAATGTGCTCAGAAGGGGAACCTGAGAGCCGCCTCCCGTGATAATAGTACAGGAGCTTTAAGGGCTTGGCTTTTGTAACATCTACTCTGGTTGATGAGATGTACTATATACTTTGGGTAGCCTAAAGAGAAAGTCACTATTCTTACTAACTTTTTCCAGTAAAATGCCACATCTTAGTAGCATGGGAATTAAGTTATTTTTCTGTATGGCAAAGTTATTTTTTAAATTCTCCACCTGTACCTTTCTGACAAAACGTAAGCCTAGCTAGCTTTTAACTAGTGACATCTTGATTAAAAAAGTAAGAAGTCTCAATGAAAGAAAGTAGGGTCTTCACACTTTACATGATGGTTTTCTAACACAACTTCAAATTAAACTAAATTTCCTCTGAACCAGAGGAGTAAAACACTCTACATTTGGATAGAGATGGACAGTTCTTACCCCCAACAAGGGAAAAAGGAAATTCAGTCTCATGGGATATTATGGCTTTTCAGGTTACCTATAGGGACATTGAAAATCAGTGAGGAGGTTACAGAATTCTAAATGCTGCTCTAAGTCCCTGAACCCTTCATTTAGAGCTCTGATCTTCTTGGGCATGTCTGGAATGATCGTAAATTAACTAGGATATCAAAGTTAGAAAAGGAAGGAAACCCCACCTCAAGGTTCTGACAATCCTGCAGCACTATAAGGCTTCTGACTCCAAAATACAGAGAGCAGCAGCCCAAAATCTCCCTTCACAAGTTCAACAGCATTATTACTAAGGACTGCCTCCATAACCCTAAAAGATGCTTTGTTTTACATTTAGAATATTCCCATAAAATATTTCAGAAGTTAAAAAAAATCAAAACAAAACAATAGCAAATTTTGTAAACTAAACCTCTCAATAAAGTTCCTAACAATGTAGATAATCCTGAGAAGTTCAGGCTTTCTCCCAACCTGGTTGTTGTTGTGTATTAGAAGCAAGATAAGGGAAGTATACAATCTCTTTAAAAAGATGGAAATTTCCCTCCAACTGATGAACAGAATAGACAGAGGTGTGGTCCCAGTCCATTTAGAAATTCAATGCTACCATTAGACGAAGTATACAGGATCTGTTATTTAAAAAAAGAAATCTGTGCCCTCAGGGTATCTGGGGCTCCAATGGATTAGGGGAAATCTGTAGGTGATTTCAGTGCCTTTTCTAAGAACTATGGCAACCAAAAGAATTAAACTTATGAATCTTTGGTAGGCAAGAGTTAAACCTAAGGCTCAGAAAGAGTTACAAATTACAATCAGACATGCAGAGGGAAGAAAAAAGATGACAATGGTAATTGCATATAACTGCACAGAACATCTGACGCGCCTCTAGAAGTTAGGATGTCCTAGACACAAACACAGGCACAGAGCCTTGGCCAGTGGTGTCAATGTCCATCTGTGTCCAGACTTTGTAACCTAATTCAAACTCAGGACATGCCACAAATTTTAAACATGCAATAAAACATTCTCCTTCTTTAAAAAAAAATCATAAACAAAAGTGGTACTCTTAAAATTTTCTTTCAAATAGACGTACATGTCTCTTGAAGAAACTGACTTTAACCAACACAAGCCTAAGTTCTTTGTATGCTTTAACTTTTATAAGATGGCCTTTGAACACCACAGTGGTGAGGGAAGCTGACCCGCTCACAGTAAAAAATCCTCATATAAATTTTGACTTCCCCAAAACTTACCTTCTTTTCAAATTATCAAAGATCTCAAAAAAAACTATCTAATACTTTTTAAATTAGACTACATGTAAGTAGACCTATGCAGCTTAAAACCTGTGTTAAGGTTCAATTGTACTCCACCATACATTTATTTGAGCTTATCTATCACTATAATCTCCTGTTATCTACATAAGTACATTTAATTATACAAATAAAGTGATTAATATAGTATCTAAATATGGAAAAGTTGATGTTAGTTATTATGATTATGATACCACACTTAAAAAAATTGTTACATTCAAGAAGTTATCATCAAATTATTCTGTTGCTTAAAAACTTTCAATGCTGTCCCAACACATAACAAATTAAATATGGTGGATACTTTCCTTTCTAGAAGCATATATCCTGAGACCACCATGTATCTTCAAAAGCAAACGACACTCTTAGCATACGATTACCTATATAAACTATGATAACCCAACAGCAAGTACAGAACAAACTAATGTTCACATAGGATTAGCCTTGTATTAAGCCAACATGTCACTGAGTTTTAAAGGGCTGCTCTTGAATTCTATGGTTCCAGTGCAAATATGCTTAATACTCAAACCTTTGAGAATTACAGTCTCAACCTGACTTTCCAGCCTTGGCCTTCAATACTCCTTTATGCACAAACTGCTGTCCCTCGAGTAAGCTCCATGCTTCCTTTCCTCTATCTCTGCTCTTCACTCTGCTTTAGATGATGCTGAAACTCTTCTCCACATATCCCAATTTCCACTAGTAGAAATTCTACCTGTTATTTAGGTGTGTCTCAGTGTCCCCCTCCACAACCCACTGATCCTCAACTCTTATTTAAACACAGAGCGCAGCCCAGGAAGGCCTGTTAGGTCTTGTTTCCAGAGCGGCCTCTCCATGGTGTACTCTTTCCCAAGACTCCCTATCTTTTCCTTTTTGCAGCTACCGACAGAAGATGGAGATAGCCTCTGGGGAAAAACACTTGTGAATCAAAGAAAAACCTCAGCAAAGTTTAGTCCTCCTGTTCTAAGCAGGGGGAAAGGTCCTTTCTCCCTTCTTTCCCTTGGGTTGGGACCTCCTCACCACCAGAATAGTCACAGCAGGGTGTGAACCTGAAGGAAGGTACCAGGAACACCTCCCTGACGAATTTTAAGAGACAGAAGCCATGGTGGTCTTGTCAGAAGCCTAGGCAAAAGGAGTTCCTCAAGTCCCCCCGGTGGTCTCTTCCCACCTTTCAGGTTAAGGGGCCTATGTAATTAAGGCAGAGTGATTAGGCCTAAAAGGCTCCTTCTCAATACTGTCCCCTGGAACTGGAACAACAGTACGCAGTGGCATTGGGACTCAAGATTCAAAGATCTAGGCCCCCAAGTCCCAGCCAAATATCCTAGCCCCTGATGACTACTAATCCTCTGCCTCTTCGGCATCATCAGAACATGAGATAACATTTCCTCCTATGGCAGTTTTTCTAACTTGCCTTTTCAACAGCTTTTTATAGAAACACTCCTTACTAAACTAGAAACAGCTAAAAGGCAAGGACTGAAGCTTCTTTATATTCTCTATACTCCCACCACAGGGGATAAACTCTAAACCACAGCAGAAATCTTCAGTGTATCACACAATTACACTGGGACTAGAATTAAGGTTATTTTTCTTTAATACCTTTAATAAATAAAGAGAACTCTGGTCCTGGGGAGATTCGAAAAAGTTTCTGGCATCTTCCGAACTTTTGCATAATTGATAAATCCTCTGAGAAACAGGAGAAAACCTAATTAAAAAAAGAAAAGTCAAGAATGAATTTATAATTTCCACATTAGTCCTCTCCCCAGAAATATCCCTTTTGATAGCATGGCATCGTTTTTCTTCTAAAAGCTAACAAAACGAGCAATTTCCTCCAAAATTTCCAAAGGATTTTCACACCAAATTTTCCATTTCTCAATAAGAATACATAATCTCAAGAGCCAAATAAAAACATTTTTTGCACAATCAGAATCTAATTGGTCTAAAAATCAAATAGAAAATAAGATGGGACCCAAACATGTATATTTGGAAGCTTCATTTTGAAGCATTATCAAAACCTATCTTCCAAGTTCTAAAAATATATCCCAAGATAATTAACTAAAAAACAAATAAGTGAAGAGCTTAAAAACTTTTTCTCAAAAAAAAAAAACATTTCATCCTGTCTTGTCACAGGATTTTTTTTCCTGTTGATTGTACATAACGTTGTCCACTAGATGTCAGGATTCCCTTACCCACTACAACAATTCTTATATTCTCAACTCTGAACTCTTAGTTCACCATAAAGCCCATGTACAATTCACTGTTTTTTGGTATAGTTACAAAATTGTACAATTAAAACCATAATTTAATTTTAGAACATTTTAAAACAAAAATCTGGGCCCATTAACAGTCACGTACCCACCCCTTCATCTGCTCCCTTCTTCCCCTCTCCCCAGTCTTAGGCAACTACTTTTTTTCAGATATATTTTAAAACATAACTCAAATACAAAACTCTGTATTTCAGAACTGCCTTTTGGCAATAACCAGGAGTCATCAGCGCTGAGCTCAGTGAACACCATTCTGTTTGGCGCCAAAGGCACCAAGTGACGGTAGAGCAGGAGTCACCTCCTCAAATGCTGGGTGGGGGGTCCCAGTGAACTGGAGAGCACCTAACCTGCAGGGAGGGGACAGCCACAACTCAGCTGCACGCAAAGGGTGGGAATATAGGCCAGCTTTGCCAGATACTCTAATTTTTAAGAAAAGTAAAAGAATTCAGACATTTTATATGAAAACTTGATTTTTAAATGATGGCAACTAATACAGAAACTTCTCAAAACAACTATATATAGGTTAGATGTAGCTTATAAACTGCCAGCTTGAGAGCTCTGTGTAAACCTGGTCCTTGCAGTAAAAACTCCCCCAAAATTGTTTCTGTCTGAAAGAGAAGTTCCAAAAATGACCGAAACATTGGGTCCAAATGCACTCCATACATTAAAATTCTCGCCACTTTTTGCTTACCAGGAAGCAGTAAGATATCAAGAACGATCAATAGTAATGTATTATAAATTCATCTCCCGTGAACTTTAATATAGGGAGGAAATCAATCCATTAACTTCCTTTAAATCATCCATACCACCACCAGTCAACCTGAACATACACTTAATAGGTCTCCTTTGGTCCACTCAGAATTTGCTTGGACTTTAGGCTTGGAGGAAGAGGGGCAGTGGGTCTTCTCTTAAAGACACAGTTTACACAGTAGGCAAGCCAAGGAACTATTCCTCCCAAGTACCTCTCCCATAGGCTTGTTATTATCAGCTTCTCAGTAATCAAGGGATGGAGGATCACTAGCCTTTCCCTGGATTCCAGCGACTAGTAATAGAGTAGATTTGGGGAAATGGAGGATGGTATGATGGATGACTTGTACTTCCTAAGTAAAATTTAAGGTCAGCAGTGCATGGCTCTGTCACCAAAGGCAAAGCAGGAAGGTCATGAATATTAAGCCCCCATTGGGCATGGGTGCTGCACTGCTAGCCAGATCCATTAGCAGTAGTACCACCTAGGAGCTTATAAGGAGGCAACAAGAAGGCCTAAAACACGAGGCAGGAGAAGATGGCATTGCAGGAGTCCAGCTAGGCGATCATACCGCCTTTAATGACGACAGGGCGGCCCTGCAACTGTTTGGAGAAATGACAGCAGTGAGACTGGTCTTTACTGTATCATGTATTTTTTTCTTATAAAGACTGAAGAAGCTAACATTACTCACTCCAGCATTCACTTCTTTGCTTTAAAATGTCTTCAGAAGAAAAGATTTAAAAATAGTATTTAGAGTAAAAAATACAATCTTAAGACCAACAACCTGAAATGCCTGGCATATTTTTTTTAAAAGCCTTCTGGAAACTTAATAGTGGTTCTTCCAGAAGTTATATCTAGCAAGGTTATACATTTTCTGTTTTCTACCGACAGATGCGACGAAGATGGGCCACATACACTCAATGAGTAGTTCAACTGGTTACAATGCGCCTGTAAACAATTGGGGCTGAGTTTGTGAACCCTTTGTGGCAATAACTCACAAGGAGAAAAAATCCAGACTCTCAAGTCCCCATATCAGCATGCTCCACTGGACGCATGGAACACCTGAGTACCTGAATGCATTAGGAAAAACCTAAGAGACATCTTATTAGCATGCATGTTATTCTGATGGTGACAACAGCCTAATCTTTAAGAGAAGTATTTTGAAAATTATAGTTATTATTTCTGAATAATATAATACTGTAGAGTAAGATGAGGGTTTACAAAAAGTAATTTTATTTTAAAATTTAACATAATCTTTTCTCTTTAGGTTGAGTGTTAAAAGCACTTACCTAAAACCAGGAACACCCACCAAAGCCAGTACTGACCATCAAAATATCCAGGGAAATAGGTGGAAAACTGAAATATAAAGCAGAACATTTTATAGAAGCTTAGCAGATAAAATTTCACATTTTAGCTTAAAGGACTCAGAAAACACAAAACTGTTTTGTATACATATGCTGTCATTAGCTCTTACAGTAATTAAAGAAAGAAGTGAAAGCATTTTTCTATATTACTTATTTGAAGTGGTTATGATATATGCAAATATATTTCTTCCCATGGAAAAACAATCTTGAAATATGACAGCTTTCAGCTTCACAGACTCCTTGTTTTAAAAGTGCTCAAAAAAAATTTTTTAAACACTCTTCTTTGGGGTCCATATAATATTTGTCCTTCTAGAAATGTTTTAATGATAATTTTACTTTGCTTATACGGTGCCAAAACCAACTATTTGGCCTCCTTTCTAATGAGCCCTGTTTTTGCTCCTACTCCTCCAGCCAGGCCTCGACTTTGGAGCTTTATCATGCACATCGTGCTAATCCCATTCCTGGGCCGGGCACAGAATGCTACGATGGCCAATAGGAACTGAGGGCTGCTGAAAGCTTTCCTGGCTCTTAAAGAGAAGGGGAAGAGAAGAAATAGTCCCTTTCCTCCGTCGCCCCCTATTGTATTTCTGATGTAATGCCTGAAAAGGCGGCAGCCCTGAGGGAGGAGCAGCCACAGGAACACGCTCAGCAGAAATGTCAGTTGTCCTTGATGATGTCAGTGAAACACTGACTTAACCTTCAGGGCAGGACTTGTTTTCAAGGGAAATAAATTTTCCCACTGTTTCTTTTTCTGTTACGTGCAGATACAGCTATCCTAACTGATACAAGTTGATTAATTCAGTTCAGTTCAACATTTTATTCAATTTAGTTAAACATTAAGATAAAAAACGTAGTAACTAATTTTATGTCTTCTATTGAGGGCTTTGGTGTCTAAGAGTTTAACACACTTCAGCACTAAAATGGAATATTTCATTTCGTAATAAAATAATTAAGATTCAGAGAAGGAAGAATGAAAAACCTCTTTAGGGCTTGGGTTCTTAACCTGAAGTCCATGTTTTAGGTAAGTATACATTATCTGTCTGGGGGAAAACCCATTATCAGATTCTTAAAGGAACTTGGAATCCTAAAAATATTAACAACTGCTTTAGAATACATAAGTTTGCAAACTCCAGTGGCCAGTCAACACCCATTAATTACTTAATAATGCCAACTTAGGATGAAAACACTGGTTTTATCTATGAAGATGACAACTGCAATAAACTCATCTGAAATCAGAGGACACTTTAGGAGGCCAGATATTTTATAATTTTAATTTAAATTACTTCATGCAATTCTGACTAACTGGTATCCCTGAAGATCTCTAATTTACTTCAGAGATAAAGCCCCTTAAGGAGCAGCCCTTCTTAAACAGTTTTGGATCCCCAAACATTCTGGCATAACCAACAATGCTACTCATAACCCATCTGGAAGGGAGGGAGGGAGAAAGCAAGACAAGAAGGAAGAGGAAGGGAAAAAGAAAAGAGGGAAAGAGGGAAGAAGAAAGAGACAGCAAAGAGGGGACATTCTTCCTTTTATTATAAAAGCAACTAATTTTAGAACAGATATATTATCATACTATAAACATTAAAAACAAAGAAAGCAGCTGGTGAACAATTGTAGATGTCCTCAGACCACTAATATTCACTAGATTTGACTACAAAACCTGTATGCATTAATCAATTGCAACCGATTTAGGTCCAACTTCATGAAACCAGAAGAAAGACAAACCAAGAATTCTTTAAATGTTCAGATAATGCAAAAAAAAAAAAATCAAATATCCAGAAGTTATTCTATTTACTACTTCTCTACAGAGTCTATCTCTCTGGTGCACAACTTACCCTGACAATCAGGATCCACTTAATTAGAGAGAGACCAAATCCTGAAATGGCCCCATACCTTCCGGCAGCTGAAGTAGTCAGGCAAAAAGAGAGGAAAAACCCAATCCAGTTAAAGAGGAACGCCACTGTAAAGCAGAGAAGAAAAAAGATGTCAGACATGTCCTGTTACCCAAAGAGCAAGGGTGTCCCCTACACTTGCTTCTGCTTACATGGCTTTCCCAAGGATAAAAGCCCAGACATCCTCCACACCTCTTCCCATCCACTTCTGCAAAACATTCAGCCTCATCTTCCCAGGGGCAAACAAGAACACCCTCTCTGAGTATCAGGTGTTACACTACAGCGTACCTCATTTGACAGTGCTTTTCTTTATTGCACTTGGCAGATACTGTGTTGCTTTTTTTTTTTTTTACAAATTAAAGGTTTGTGGCAACACACTGTGCAAGCCTATCAGCACCGTTTTTCCAACAGCATTTGCTCACTTCATGTCGCTGTGTCACATTTTGGTAATTCTAACAATATTTCAAACTTAATTATTATTATTACATTTTTTATGATCTGTGATTAGTGATCTTTGATGTTACTACTGTAATTGTTTTGGGGTGCCACAAGCCCTGCCCATATAAGATGGCAAACTTAACTGATGGATGTTAGCATTCTGACTGTTCCACATACTGGCCATTCCTGTCTCTCAACCTCTTTTTGGGCCTCCCTATTCCCTGAGACACAACTATACTGAAATAAGCCAATTAATAACCCCATAATAGCCTCTAAATGTTCAAGTCAAAGGAAGAGTTGTACATCTTTCCCTTTAAATCAAAATCTAGAAATGATTAAGCTTAGTGAGGAAGGTATGAAAGCTAATAAGCATGAAAGTCAAAAGGCAATAGGCTAAAAGCTAGACCCCTTGTATCAGTTAGCCATAAGTTGTGAATGCCAGGGAAAAGTTCTTGAAAGAAATTAGAAGCACTACTCCAACAACCTATGAATGATAAAAAAGCAAAAAAGACATCTTACTGATATGGAGAAAGTTTTAGAGGTCACAATAGAAGATCAAACCAGCCACAACATTCCTTTAAGCCAAAGCCTAAACCAGAGCAAAACCCTAACCTTCTTCAATTCTGTGAAGGCTGAGAGAGGTGAGGAAGCTTCAGAAGAAAAGTTTGAAGCTATGAGAGGTAGGCTCATGAGGTGTAAGGAAAGAAGCTGTCTCCATAACATAAAAATGCAAAGTGAGGTGACAAGTGCTGATGCAGAAGCTGCAGCGAGTTATCCAGAAGATCTGGCTCAGATAACTCATGAAGGTGGCTGCACTAAACAATAGACTTCCCATTAGAGGAAGCAGCCTTCTGTCGGAAGATGTCATCTAGGACTGCTACAGCTAGAGAGAAGTCAACGCCTAGCTTCAAAGCTTCAAAGGACAGGCTCAATCTCTTGTTTAGAAGCTAATGTAGCTGGTGACTTTACATTGAAGTCAATGCTCATTGACCATTCTGAAAATCCTAGAGCCCTTAAGAATTATGCTAAATCTACCATGTGTGTGTACTATAAATGGAATAACAAAGCCTGGATGATAGCACATCTATTTACAATATGGTTTACTGAATATTTTAAACCCACCGTTAAGGCCTACTGCTCAGAAAAAAATTCCTTTTAAAACATTACTGCTCACTGACAATGCAGCTGATCACCCAAACGTTCTGATGGAGATATAAAGAAGATTAAGGTCATTTTCGTATCTGCAACATGACATCCATTCTATAGCCCATGGATCAAGGAACAATTTCAACTTTCAAGTTTTATTATTTAAGAAATACACTTCGTAAGGCTAAGCTGCCACAGATAGTAATTCTTCTGGTGGATCTGGGAAAACGAAACTGAAAACCTTCTGGAAAGGATTCACCATTCTAGGTGCCAGTAAGAACATTCATGATTCATGGGAAGAAGTCAAAATGTCAACATAAGCTGGAGTTGGGTAGAAATTGTTTCCAACCCTCATGGATGACATGGAGGGGCTCACACTGAAGTAACTGCAGAGGTAGAAGAAATAGCAAGAGAACTGGAACCAGAAGCGGAGCCTGAAGATGGGACTCAAAGGCTGCATCTCAAGATAAAATTTTAACAGATGAGAAGGCACTTCTTATGGATGAGCAAAGAAAGTGGTTTCTTGAGATGGAACCTACTCCTAGTAAAGATGCTGTGAAGACTGCTGAAAAGACAAGAAAGGATATAAAGCATGACATCAACTTAGTTGATAAAGCAGCGGCAGGATTTGAGAGGACTAACTCCAATCTTGAAAGAAGTTCTACTGTAGGTAAAATGCTATCAAACAGCATCACATGCACAGAGAAATTGTTTGTAAAAGAAAGAGTCCACTGATGTGACAAACTTCATTGTTGTCTTTATTTTAAGCAATTGCCACAGCCACCCCAACCTTCAGCAACCATTAACATGTTCAGTCAGGAGACAAGATCAAGGAAAGACCCTCAATTAGCAAAAAAGATGACAACTCACTAAAAGCTCAGATGATGCTTAGCATTTTTTAGCAATAAAGTATTTTTAAATTAGGGTATGTACATTGTTTTTTAAGATATGCTATTGCACACTTAACAGACTATAGTGTAAATATGACTTTTATATGCACTGGGAAACTAAAAAATTGATTTGATTTGCTTTATTGCAATGTTCACTATTGTTGTGGTCTGGAACTGGATCTGCAGTATCTCTGGGATATGCCTGCATTATGTCTACTGCTATCAGTCTCAAAAATGTCTTAACATTAACCAATATATAATGTATACTTAGGACCTCTGCCCTTTGCTGTATGTGTAAACTTCAGCTAATAAAGTAAATGCCTTGAACATGAAAATTAATGCCCTCAAATAATCTGATTCAAGTCATTCATTCCCCTTGCTTCTATGAATTTTGACAGCTTACATAACAACATCACCTCTAAAGGCACTGCATTTCCTTTATGATCTTTTTAATATAGCAAATAAAAGAAATGGTTGCTTATTTCTAAGTGAGGCACATAGAAAGATAAATGGAAACTAACATTAAGAAGGAAAAAAAATCAGACTCACTTTGATCTATTAAAAAATAGAAACTTACAAAATTCATCAAAGGCATTTAATTCCTACCACAGAGGTCAGATACGAGTAGGAGCAATACTAAGGGGCCCTGCAGACCTGAAAGGTGAGGCTTGGCTCATGTACAACTACAGAAGCCCCATAACTGCTTTGATTACGTTTTCCATAGACATTCAAAGAAACAGAAGATGAGTAGAAATGGTATCAGGATAAGTGGGTATTAAGTTCTGAGCATCTTAGTAAAAGGAATCAAATAAATATAATGTATCAAAATATTAGCTCAACTAGTTATTTTAACTCAGTCATAATCCAAAGCACTCAGGTTTGTAGGAAGTAGTTCTGCTGTGTGTCTATACTTACTGAAAAAAGTTAACATGAAAATCCCATCATTCCCTATCCTCAGCTGGTCAGCATCATCAAAATCATCCCGACCCACAAAATCCTCATCCTAAATGAAAAGAAAAAGAGTAAGGTCAGTTCACAGTGAACTATTTCTAAGCAAAGGAAAGACATCAAGAAAAACAGAAAGAGACAAAAGTGAGTACCAAGAAGAAAATTTACTTCTTGGACTCAATTCAAAACTCTAAGTGTTAAGGCTCAGTATGTGTTAAAAATGTCATTTTGTCTTATAAGATATAATTGGAGAAAAAAACATAGCTTTCTCCTATCTCCATAATTTTCTACATGAAAGGAATTTTTCATTTTATAATCCAAATTCTTTAACAATACACTTCAAAATTACAAAGTTCAAGAACAACTATTCACTCTTACATATATCTAAAGAAAAAAGAAGAAAATTTACACATTTGGCGTAAATTCTAGAATTATCAGTAATCCAGGGCCTGTTAAGGGCCCAGAGTATTAGTAATTCAGGGCCTACTAAGGAGATACACTGACTAGCTCACATGCTTTATGAGCCTATCGTGGAGGAGCAAAGAACAGAGTGATCATACATGAGAAGTCCACAGGGCTGCCCATTGCCCAACTCCATTACCATCTGTTTATATTGATACACTGGTCTGAAACAACCTTACTGCCAATCTTATTGGCAGATAGGAACCTTTTCTATTCTAACTTGAAAACATAATATTGCAAGTCTAGATGGAACATATCTTGACCAATATGGACACCATATCAGCTTATCTTTTCAACTAATGTGGGTATATGTTGAGATATTAGAAAATAAATGAATACATGCTTAAAAGCAATAGGCTTGTATACAGTATAATGAGGGTTCCTTAAATGAAGAAAAAAAATTTAGGGACAATCAAAACTTGCCCTACACAGAAAGAGGGCCGGGAAGTCCATAACAAGCTGTTAACAGTGGTTCCCCCGCAGAGTGGAAACTAGAGAAACAGGAAGTGTGATGGCAGCTTCCATTTCTAACAACATATTTCCTCTATTGTTTGAAATTTTTAGAAGAATGTGTTTGTTTTATGTTTTTAAAAATACTAAATACCTAATATTCTGAATTCATATTTGAAGTTTAAATAAGGCTTCTCCAAATTAGAAACCAATTCAGTTTTTTGCATAACTACTCAAAGATATTCTATAAAAATACATGGAATTATTTTCTAATAGTATTGCAAATGCCTTCTATTTGTTCTGTCATCGTATCCCTACCACCATGATTTCCTTCTCCAAGTTGTTGCCATGTTAATGTTTCTAAAACCATACTTATCTTATCATACCCCTCCCTGCTCAAGACCTTTAAAGGATTCTATGTGACCTGCATAAGTCTAAATGCCTCAGCTTAGCATTCACAAAATTCCACAACGTAAGTCTGGTCACAAACTCTTTGCTCAAGCAAAACCAATTACTACATCCCCAGAACCTGCACTGCACCTGGCTGAATTCACATCTCCTTTCTGGACTTGCCTTCTAGAATGTTCTTATCCATTAAAATCCAGGGCCCGTTTCGAATTCCATCCTCCCCACAATCACATGGTAAGAAGCCACAGTTCTTAATGCTCACTGCCCTAGTGCTGCCACTGAGATATGGGTACTTGTGCATCTTTTCCCCAGCTGGACTTTAAGCTCTTATATGGCAGGAACATTACTTTATACAAAGCTTTCTACCGATCCACTGGAAAATACATAGTATATTGTATAAAACAGTGTTCTGTACATGAATGCTGAATAATAGAACCCATTAAGAGGTTCCTAAAAAAGTACACTTCTTAGATAAAAGTATTCTGAAGAGTTCTGTAATTAATCAGAGCTAGTCACCTGGTCTATTTCTATGGGACACTTACCACATATTCCAAGAGGTCTATAAAGTACAAGGACTTTGGAGTCTAAAATATCTGGGTTTGATTCTCACCAGTGATACTTATTAGCTGTATGACCTTGGGCAAATTAATCTCTCTGGACCTCAACTTTTGCATCTGTAAAATGGAGATAATATAATCTTTATCTTGTGAGGTTATTGTGAGGACTGGAAACAATATACAAAATATATAAGGCACAGAGCACAGTGCTGAGCACGTCATTTGCGTCCAATGGTAATTACATTAAGACTATTTTGCCCTTAGACACTAAGTTCCATGAGGGTTCTTGGGTCCTCTTTGGCATCTACAAAAACTAAATGCACATCCCCATGTAGAATCACCCTGGACTGGGCTCATAAACTATTTCTACCCAACAGCTGTTTTAGGAGCTCCTCCCTTCATAGCAGGTGTGGTCTGTGAACAGTCCACTACACTAAGGCCTGAAATTCTGGGACCTATGCCACTGTACTGCCCAGGTGGAGCTTCTGTTCTTGTTCTTATCTTTTACTCTAGATTTCTTATCTTATTAGGACTAGGGCCTGGAGCCCTGGTTGCTCCACATTCCTAGGGACTGGATCCTGCTCTTCATTCTCCCAGTGTCTGGTCCAATGTCCTGCCTGCATCAGAGTCACCTGGATAAATATTTATGAAATGACATCTACATCACTTACAGGTCTGACATCAGAGACAAAGAGTACCCAAAAGTCTCCAGCTGGCTTTCATCACACCCTACCCCACTGCCATGAATCAACATCAGGCCAGATGGGATGTGAAATCACTATGCCGCCACAGAGGGCATGATCTGGACTGCTGGAGGCATGGCGTTCACCTAGATAAATGAGAGGACCCTTTGATAAGTTTAATTCCATGAAGTTGCACTTATTTATTCTCTCCATAGATCTTCCTAGCAGTTATCTACCTAACACCAAAATGGTAAGCCTGCAGAATTAAGGCAATGTCAGTGTTATTTCCTAAATCAGCTCCTGCTCCAAGACGTTTCAGCCATGTCAGGAGACCTGAGAAAGCAGTGGTAGTAGTAGAGACAGGGAAAATGAGCTCACTCAACTAATGATTCGCTGCTCATTTGTACCTTTTGCTTTACCATTGTCAGGAAGAGGCAAGAATTTATTAACCCAAGAGGAAACAAACTGTGGTTTAAAATTAGCTGTATTTTTACTGATCACTATGATCACAAGTAATAAATCATAAGTGCCTACTGAAAAGAGCTTAATTTCCATAAAGCAGTCACCAAGGAGCACGGGGAACTGGACTTACTCTCCCAGGAACCAAAGTGACGGCAGCTTCGGCCTTGGCCCTCTCGGCCTCATCATAAGTGGGCAGTGTCGTGGCCACACTGTAAGGTGGAGGCTTTGGAAACCCAGATTCATCTTTGTAGTCAAAATATGCTGCAGAATAAAAAAGAAGTCACAATTATCTGATGACTAGCTAAACTGAGGAAAAAGACTATTTCCACTAACTCTGGCAAACAAAAACCAACCATTCCTCTAACAGTACGTATATATAGAATAACTGAATCAAAAGTGGTTATAAATGAATATTAGAAACTAGGAATGATTTTTAAATTTACCCACTTCCCAATTACTTAAGTTCCACTCATTTTGCCCTTCCTTCCAAGTGCTTTTGAACACTTTTTCCATTGTTATAAAAAATACTTTTCAAACACTTTTTAAATTGTTTTGTGGTGTGTTCCCAAAAGGCATTTAATATTAATAGAGGCAGAAGGAAAACATTTAAGCTAAAAATACTTCATCTGCGTGTTTGTAAATCTGTACCATCGTTTCTTCCCACTTACAAACACGAAAATCAACTAAAAAAAAAAAACACCTTAAAATTAGTTTCTCACAGGTTTGAGCACTTTGATTCTTTGACATTATTTTGCCATGTATTATTTTTTATGACATTACTTAAGGTAACTAATTCAGTTACAGAACCATTATTTGTCTGTATTAAATCTTTTCTCTTTTTAGTGTTGCAACTTATTCTCATTGACTTCAAGATTCAATGTTTATTAGAAAAGATCTATTTACAAATGGATTAAATTTCTATACAATTTTTGAAAAACCTAAGAATTTTGAAAAAATTCCTATAGTCATCAAGATTAACATTTTTTCAATTTATTTTTTCCCTCTTTGGTTGTTAACTGCAATTAACTTCCAATTTTACTATAATGTATTATTGAAACTATCAATACAATCTACCTAATTAACAGAAAAAGGAGAAAAATTCTATTGTCTTCACTTGCATGTAAAAAGCATTTGATAAAATTGAACACCTACTAATAATAAAAACACTTGGCAAATTAGGAATAAAACTTCCTTAATCTGATCACAAATCCCTATGAAAAACTTAGAGTAAAAATCATAATTAATAGTAAATTATTAAAAAGCTTTCTCCCCTAAAGTTAGAGAATTAAACAAAAATGCCCACCGCCAGAAGAAAACAAATCCTACCATTTGCAACAACATGGATGGAGCTAGAGGGTATTATGCTCAGTGAATAAGCCAGGCGGAGAAAGACAAGTACCAAATGATTTCCCTCGTTTGTGGAGTATAAGAACAAAGAAAAAACTGAAGGATGAGAACAGCAGCAGGCTCACAGAACCCAAGAATGGACTAACAGTTACCAAAAGGAAAGGGACTGGGGAAGATGGGTGGGTAGGGGGGGATAAGGGGGAAAAAGGGCTATTACAATTAGCACACATTATGTAGTGGGGGTGGAGGGGAGATACGGGGAAGGCAGTATAACACAGAGAAAACAAGTAGTCTTCCTTCTATAACATCCTTCTACGCTGATGGACAGTGACTGCAATGGGGGTATGTGGTGGGGACTTAATAAAAGGGGGAGTCTAGTAACCATAATGTTGCTCATGTAATTGCATATTAATAATAGCAAAAAAAAAAAGTTTCAGGAAAAAAAAAATGCCCACCGCTACTAGCACTGCTAATCAAACAGTCTTAAAGGTCCTATTAGTCGATGCAGTATGGCAAGAAAAGGAAATGGAAGACATAAAGATCAAAAAGGAAGATATAACTACTGTTAATTGTGGATAACATGATTTCACGTACATGTATAGAAAATCCAAGAGTATCTACAGATAAGCTATTAGAATTAATATACAAATTTTAGCAAAGTCTCTGTATACACAGTAAATAAACCATCAATTTTATTTCCATATACCAGCAATAGAAAATAAAATTATATAGAACTATTTACAATAGCACCAAAGTATACCAAATAACTAGCAATAAATCTAATAAAAAATGTGCAGGATCTCTATATTGAAACTTACAAACTATTATCGAGAAAAATTAAAGACCTAAATAAATGGAGAGATGTATCATGTTTATGGACTGGAAGATACAGTATTATAAAGATGTTAATTCTATTCAAATTGATACACAGATTTAGTGCAATCCCAATTAAACTCCAGCAGGGTTTTTGTTTTAATTTTATGGAAATTGACAAACTGATTCTAAAATGTACACGGAAACAAAAGCTCGAGAAGAACCAAAGCAATACTGAAGAGCAAAAAAGCTGAAGGATCCACATTATCAGATGTCAAGATTATAAAGCTCCAGAATTAAGACAGTGTAGTATGGGCATAAAGATAAATTGACCAAAGAACAGAATACTAAGTCCAGAAACAGATCCACATACATGTATGGTCACCCGATTTATGACAAAGGTGACACTGCAGTGTAGTGAAGGAAGAATGGTTCTTTCAATAAATGGTGCTGAACCAACTGGACATCCACATGGAAAAACAAATTAATCTTGACCACTATCCCACACTATATAGAAAACCCAACCCCAGATGGAATGCAGATCTAAACAGGAAAAATAAAGTATCAAAGCTTTTAGAAAAAAATACAGAAAAATGTGTTATTGAAACTAAAGCTACCACCTAGTCCAACTGAGGGAACTTGGTTTCTCCATATCAAAATAACTATTTAATATATATGGATGTGCATACATACACACACATACATACACATGTATGTATACATGTGTACATATATACCTTACAAAACACTGTATAACTTCCTGAAAATTTCTTACTTTTAATCAAATCATCTAAAAGTCATTATTACAAATTGACATGTATAATTTGAATTAGCCCACTGTCATAATAATTCTCAATACATGAATAAAACTGATACCTACTACCTTGAGGGAAATCAAGAACACTTTTATTCCTTATTTCAAAGATTGTTTTAAAATAGGATCCATCAATATGGATATAATACAGATACCTCATATAATCTAAGCTCCATGAAAGGTTTAATCACAATCTTCTCAAGTTTATTTAGTATACTCAAAACAAAAAATATCCAGTATTTGTTAGACTGTTCAAATTTACATACCATAAAGTAAAATAGGTATATTGAGTATTTTAATAATGATTCGTGCTTCTTTTATTCCCGGCTGACATATACCACTCTGTTTCTAATCATCCTTTTCATAAATGGGTTAATAGGTACAAAGAGTCGACATTTATCTAAGAAAGTAAGCACTGTTAATTTAACAACAAAGGGGGCAAAGGCCATTTAAGCCATTTTAGAGGTTTCCATTTTTAAAAAGCAAAAATGGAAAACCACAGCTAATAATAATAAAAAACAAATGTTCTTCAGTAACTTATGATCTCTAAAAATGTATTTCCCTGACACTTCATTTACCTGGGACTCAAGGAGCCCAGTAGAGACCCAGGAAGTTAAATCTGTTTTTGTTTTTGTTTTTTAAAGGCCTCTGCATAGTCAGATGAAATGCCACAAATAAAAGACTTTATTCAAGAGAGAGTTCTTCAGGCCTTATTCTAAAAACAGTTTCCCTTTACTTATACCAAATCTTGAGAAGTTTTGGTATTTGCTGTTGAGGTCCACAGCAAGATTAACAAAAATGAAAGAGAAAGGGATAAATGGATCTCATGTTGACAGCAATAGGAGATGACATCTGACAGCAAGCAGGGAATGTGATTCTTGACAATCAAAAAGTTCTGCAATGACAATGAATAAAGGCATCACTACAGTACAAAACAGAATACATACCAGAGAATGCTAGTGAATGATTTCTAAATCACAAGGGAAAATTTAAAGAATAAGAGATGAAGTGAATAAGGGAGAGAAGTGTTTGAGAAAGATTTCTATCTAAAATGGTTCCAAAGTTTTTATAATTACAGAAAGTAGAAACTCAGATATTCAGGAAAATAATTACCTCCTAACGACTCTGGGTAGCTAAGTAGAAAGGATTTTTATCATTAATAAAACAGGGATGCAATTTCTTATTAATCAGTTGGCCTTTTCAGTGAATGGATTTATTTAAAGGAAGACCTGTACTTATATTCTGAGTAGAAAAGAGTGAATAAGGCATGAAATTGTGATTCTTTCCCAAGTCTTGGGGTCCTCATCTTTTGATTCCATGAGACACCCTAGAATTCTTCCAAAACCTTAATTTAGCATTGTTAGTTTCACATGCTTATGAATAAAAGTCTTAATACAAGGAGACAGGGCTCAGCATTTGAAGCCAGAGTGGAGGTGAGGCACTTTCTGACCTAAATTCCTCTTAGCTGCCCTAAATGCTGTACTGAAGAGGATTCTGAGGCTGTGTTTGCAATGAATACTGTCTTCCATTTGCCTAGCCTAGGAGTAGGTTGGGTTCAGAGGGGTGGAACCATGGGCTATGTACTTGCCACTCCGCCATAGTTCTGTTTTAAGAGAATAAGGAAGAGGTTCCATTAAAACTGGTCAACTTTCAGCAATTAAAGATGATTATCAGGAGGCTCTGGTCATTAAATCCTGTACCGCTGAGATTTTCCTCTCCCCATTCCTTTTATAGATGTAGATGAAAATCAAAAAGATAATCTGGCTTATGATGGGAAGACAAAACGTTAATTAAAGAGGTTTTAAACTACAATGAACATTTAAACTATGTGGAACAGGGTGAGTTGATAGGTTTGTAGTTTTTTTTATTAAGAATTCACTAGAATAAAATAAATCTAACATACTGTATTTTAGGTCATAGTTACTAGAATCAAAAAGAGCAAAACAACTAATGAGGAAACTACAGAAAGAACAAAAATCGGGTGATCACCTAGTTCCTGAATTTCTACTTCCTTTACATTAGGCGTCTGTTGGAATGAGTTTGAGTTCCATTAGAAAACCACACTGAAATGGGGTTTATTTGTTTCTGAGAAGTGTTTTTCACCTCAGGCTACAAACTAAAAATAATGTCAAAAAAGACTTCTTAAGGAAAGCTGAAGCAAAGCAAACATCAGTGAACACATCCAAGACAAAGTCTATGGCTCAGTGCATTTCAGTATTTCAGGAATCACGTCGCCTGTTACCCACCTGCACTCTCGGCAGAGATGCTGCTGTAAGGCGGAGGCGCATCACTGGCAGTCTGTTCTGGCTCTCCAGGCTCTTCCTCATTCTGCAACTAAATAAAAATTTAACACTTTAATGCAAGTATAAAGCCAATTAAACAAGAGGAGAACCTGAAAACTGGAACAATCTTTCTGGAAAGCTATTTGATTATGTGTTTCAAATGCCTTAAGATGTGCAAATCCTTTACAAAGCATTCTATTCCCAGGAATTGATCGTAAGGAAATAATCAAAGAGGTAAAAATGCAGATATAAAAGCTACTGCAGCAAGAATTAGAAACAACCTAAATTCCAATCACAGGGGACTTATTAATTAAATTACAGTTCATCTCACAAAGAACTACTGAACAGTCACAAAAATGAAAACGAAGTAAATTTTATGACTTAAACAGATAGATATGCATGCTGTGCTGTTACATGGAAAAAGCTAAATTTACTGAACTGCATGTATCATTTAATTTGGTTTTGAAAGACAGATATGTGATGGAAAGAAGGTCTAGAATAATAAACATCTAAAGTTTACCCCTTTTATGTCTAGGTGATACAGTTGTAGGGGAATTTTTCCTTTTTGCTGTTTATATTTATGTTCTAATTTCTTGTAATGAACATTTATCACTCATACAATTTTTAAGTTAGAAAAATAATCTAATAATAATTATCTATTAAGCCAAAGGCAAATTAGAAGAAACGAACATTTACCATTATATTCCATTTGCTCATAGAAACTGTATCTTAAATAACTGAGACATTTATGAAAAGATAAAATTCTACCTAATTCTACACATAACCTCTATCAGTACATCTCCCTCTTCTGTATCTCCTTGCTGGTCAAATCTACAGCTCCAGTTGCACTAAATAACTCACACTGAAAAGTGTGTCTTCCTACCATTGCCAGTCTGTATAGTTACCTGATTCAACTTCATAGAGCAAAAACATTTGATTTAAGTTTTCCAGTGTGATGATAGGCTACAGCTCATTTAAAAGATGAACTGGGTAAGAATGAGTGTCAATCTGTAATAACAGAGTATTTATCAGTGTAACTGACATGGGGGCCTGGGGTCCCTGCTGTACACCACCATGATATAGAGCCAACTGAGCCATTTGTAAATACAAACACCTCTAAACCGCCTGCTACAAGGAACCCTACCTTGAGATGAGATGGGAAAACAAAGCCTGACATGAAGTAGAGCTCCCTAATTCTTTAAATTTTAACCAACTGTCTCAGTCTCCAATCCCTATTCTGTTCAAAACTGGAAGTGAACAAAACTTTTCTGACTAATACTGCAAACCATTTAACTTCAAATGAACTCTTGTGCCTAACTTTCATCAACATCTACCATCTGGGCACATATTTTTGAACCCTGGTAATCTAACACTAAACCTAAGATGCTCTCATGTAACCCAGAATGAATTTTCCTTTTAAAGGAAGGCATATGGGAAAAATAGCTTTAGTAAAACCAAATGTTCCCAAGACACCAAATTAGTAACTTATTTAAGAAGAGTTCCTGGGGCCATGGTTCCCTCGGAATACTTTTAACACTATCTGAAGCTCTAGACAGGGTATTCTTAGCCTACAACTCTTCTGCCCTGGTAAGGCTGCAAAAAGCAGAAGAGTCAGCAGCAAAAACAGGCAAATACAAACTTCTGAAGAATATACTTAATATACTGTATACTTAATATACTATAGCCAGTAACTATTTAATCTAGCTTGATATTTTTTACCTGTTTTATATTTCCTGAGGTTGGTCAAATAATCAGGTTACCTCTCTATAATTTAGTTCGAAAGGAAGTATGACAATTCTAAGAAATACAGAAGTCCAAAGAATAAAGAGGTCTTATATGCCAGTATCTACAAGACAGGTAGCCTGTTCCAGCAACGTGGAAATGTGAAATTTCATCATCCCACAGCAGTGTAACATATAACAACAAAGATACGATACTCCAACCTTTTCAGACACTCCCTTTTACTCTTTGCTGAGGGAAAAAAAACAGTTGCAGGTGAAGTTTTCTGCTCCATTAAAATTCACCACCTGAGATCATATAAAAATATTATTTTGAACTGTAAACAAAAACAACAAAAAACCCAACTATGACTATGGAGGTTCAACACACTGGGATGGGATCCAAGGACCTCACTGTTCAGGGTTAGAACTGGCTTGTTTTCTATAACGCTGGTGATAAATTTAGGCTCCATCAAGAAAGGTGTTTAAAATAAAGATACTACGATGTGGGAGAAAAGAGGCAACACCTTCAAAAAGAATTTAGTGACCACCACCTGCAATGAACAATAAATAATTTGTTAAACAACAGAATCCCTAAGTATACATTTTTACACTTTGCGGGTATCAGTCTATTAATTTGGTTCCGCCAGCCAAACACATCAGGCATTCACTACAAGGGTGTTGGCGGGGGACAGGGATACATGTACCCTAGCACTGGGGTTTATCTATAAGGCTGTGAAATCGGTTACCTGGCTCCAGTGTATTTTTAAGGTTCCCCTTTTCTGTCTCGGGGAACCTTTCCTGGGCAGCCCTCCCTACTGCATCCCCAGGGCTCAGGAAATCTGCAGGCTCTCTCCTGAGCCTCTCTCAAAGAATAAGCATCACTCTCACCTTGAGGCTGGCACTGCAAAGATGCCCAGCCTCTTCTATCAACTGAGTCAGTGGGAGCCTGAGTCAGCCTGCATGTTACAGACCCCTGGTTGTAGGGGATTACTGTGAGAGGCAGGCGCAGAAAGGGGTAGGACCTTCTGCTCTTTCCCTGAACTGTGCTACTGGGCAGGTAGAAGCAGGAATCCTTTGTGTAAACTGACAGATAAATACCTCTTGGGGACTGGATTCTTTTCTGTTGTATAACTTTTTTTTTTAACAATTCTGATCAACTTTACTTAACTCCAAATGAGATTTAAATGCCATTTTTTCCAAATAGAATTACACAATTACCTATGCATGCCATATAGAGTACTACGTTTAGTATAAACTACCTACCTATGCCTCCACAACTGAGCTAGGAATAATCCAATCCTCTGAAAACTCAGATGGCCTTTTTTTTTACCACACCCCAGATTGTGCCCTCACCCTCACTTTCCTGATTCCATCCTCCTCTGTATACTCTGAGCAGACTCTGTAATGGCTCCCCAAAAGAACCCTAAAATTCTTGCAGGTTGCCACTTTAGATACATCACAATCTGCTGTGGTGCCTCTTAGTCTTGATCACCTCAATTTATTTGTTTGGTATGTACCTCCAAATGCATGCTAATAATGTTTTGTCTGCTAGATTTAGCCTGGGAAATACAGCACATCTAAAATAAATCTTACTACATTCCTCTGTCTCCTATCTATACTGTTGCTACTAGAAAGAAATTATGATATTTTAGCTAAACAGTTTAAAGAATCTCCCACATAGAAATCATGTATAGCTCTAGTTCTAATGGAAGCAAACTTGAATTTAACAAATTTAAAGATACTTATACACTACAGCATTAAATTCTTATTTGTGTTCTCATCCCAGCAAGGCTTTGTCACTACGTTCACCTAAGTAGTTCTAAAGATGATCTTCAACTTAAAATGAGGTGTTTTTAAGCAGCAGCAGAGCCAGGGCTAGGATTAGGCCAAAGTAAGGGGCAGTATTTTCAACCGTACCAGATGGCAGGACTCTCAAGGCATTTGGTTCTTCTTACTAAGAATGAAAGGACAGCAGCCACCAAAACACCCCACTAAGCAACAAAGAGAAAAACAAACAGCCCATAAATCCTTATCAGGAGAGCTATCAGCATATACCTCATAATTCACACAAACATAATAAGCATGTGGAAAATAATGGTGAGTTATCCAGTAAATCCATAAAGTTACAAGTATTTGTACCACTCATTTTTTTTAGTTGAGTCCTATTTAAACAGTAGAAAAATTCTTGTCAGTTTTAAATCTCTTGTTATTAACAGTAAGTCTCAGAAAATCCTGTATCAATGCCTAAACTCTAGCTTTGTTATTTACTTCTAGTTTTAGAGATAATTTCTAAAACTTCTACCCTAAAATGCAATTTTTAAACTTCTCATTATCAACCCACTACCTCTTTAAAGCCTCGCAAATCAGACAGTGTAATTACCAGAAAGTAAAACAAGCAAAATTTCTTTAGGTAAACAACCAAGAATGCTATTTTACTTTGCTGTTCAGAAACAGCCAAACTGTGTCACCAATTCGAGGGCTCTCCTTTCTATTCTTCTTCACCTGAGGTTCAAGTAACACATGAGAAGGCATACCATCCAGAGAGAAAAGGCAGCAGGATAGAAAATAGAAGCCATTCATCTCCAACTTCAACTTTCCTACGAAGCCAAGGCACTATGAGAAATCACTCCTCATCAATGGAGGCACTAAACTAGCCAATCACGGCTATGACAGTGGCACTGTGAGATTTTTGGGTAGCACCATAAAATTGTCATCAACCTACCAAACCCTGGAATCCATGCCTTACGTACAAATAAGCAATACAAAAAGTATTTCCACCACTGATGGCTTCACCCAAAACACTATCAAGTAAATGGTTCCCAGTGTTTTCTGGTACTTAGCTTCAGCAAAATCTATAGCCAAGGGCCTCAAGGTTAATGATATTAACCCACATGCTTCATGATTTTATAAAGATTGGGGAAACAAGGAGGGACAATCACACAACGTTCTCAAATGGGCAACAGCAAGTCTCTGCCCCGTGTCCGTGATGCCTTTTAGGAAGTAGCATCCAAACGACCATATTACCCAACAATCCATGTCCTCAATGACATCCTGAGTCCGACCTCTTCTCTACTTCTTGGTTTCATAAGAAAATTTGGGCTTAGTTCAGTACTTGGAGAAGGAATTAAAACTCCTGACAAAGACTGAAATGGAGACTAAGCACCTGGCTTATTTCCCTTGCCTTTGACAGGATGGCAGAAACTGTTCATCTTTTGTTACTAGAATAAGCAATATGAAAATAGTAGCTAGACCAGATTCATTTAAAAATAATTTATATCAAATCTAGTCCATAATTTAAATGAAGTGTTAAATACTATTTGTGTTAAAAAAAGAAAGGATGTTGTGTTCATCTCAGATATATCAGCTCTAAAATATTAACATGGAACCAAAACCAAAATCCTAATTATTCACCATTCATAATTACATATTAAGCTTTCTAAAAAAAAAGTTTGTCCCAACAGAAGAACATGGACTACAACTCACATCTATTCAGACCCTTGTAGATTTCAATACTAATTTTTAAAAATCATTGTTCTTATTTATAAACTCACAATAGAACTGGAAGAATTCTAGACTTGGCATAGAGAGTATTTCTAACTTCTGTTGAGATTTTATACATACACATACACATATGTATTTATATATATAAAGATTTCTATGTAAGGATACATATTGTATACATACTGTGATATGAGTTATGCATCTCAGGTATATTTGGTCTTCACAGTTCCTGAAAACACTTCAGAGCCTTAAAGGTTGAAATGGGCATCGTGTCATGTTAATGAGAGACTTTTGAACCACCCAAGGGTGGCTAGAGGTGAATCAGCCAATGGCCAAGGATTTAATCAATCATGACTATGTAATGAAGTCCTCACAAAAACTTAAGAGCCTATCTCTCTTTTGCATCCTGGCTGCTTAGCTGGAGAGAGTTTCCACCTGCCACCACCCAAGCTCCACAAGGAGAGAAGCTCCTTTATTTGGGACCTTACCCTATGTATCTCTTCACCTGGCTATTAAATTTGTATCCTTTACGATACCCTTCATTAAAATGGTAAATGTGAGTGCTTCCTTTCATTCCATGTGCTGCTCTAGCAAATTAATGGAACCTAAGAGGAAGGTTGCTGGAAACTTGCCATCTGAAGCCCATTGGTCAGAAGCACAGGTAACAACAGCCTGGGGCTTGTGACATCCATCTGGAGCAGGGGATTGGAGGAAAGTCCTATAAGGCACAGCCCTTAACCTGGGGAATCTGGTGCTGTTCCCAGGCAGACAGCATCAGAATTGGGTTGAGTTCTTGGACACCCTGCTGGTGTTTGAGAATTGCTTGGCATTGTGTGTGGGAGACAGACAGACAGACAGACAGACAGACACACACACACACACACACACGCATACACACATTGGAATTAGGTCTGGGAACCCAAAGGGAGTTGGTGTAGAACTCACATACATCTATTTCTTCTAAAATTCTAACCTGTAAAACAATTACATAATATTAAAATTACAAAAAAAGTCGACCCTTTTAAATCAATCCACTCCAAAGTTATGCCCATCTAGCAATATATTTAGTTTGATTTGTGTAACTGAAAGAACTGTACTGACTTCAAATGTAAATGTTGCTGATGTAAATATGTAACCTAAAGAAGTAGGACCAAATATAAGTATGTTGTGATTCAAGCTTTCCATTCTCTCCACTGCCTTTTCTTCTGCCACAGCCCACAACCTCCTTCCTCATGGACAGTCTCAAATTTGAGTATTGAAATTTTGCCAGGCACTAACAATACATGCCAGGATCCACCCATTTTTTTTTTGAAGTACTGTTGACGTAAAATCTTACTGGTTTCAAATATATGACACAGTGGTTCAGCAGTTACCCATATTATTAAGTGCTCACTCCCACTAGTGCAGTTACTATCTGTTAATATAAGAAGATATTACAGAATCATTGAGTATATTCTTCATGTGTACTACTACCATCCCTGTGACCAACTTATATTATGATTGAGAATTTTTGTGCCCCTTTACCCTCCTCCCCCTTCCCTATGGTAACCTCCAGGCACTTCTCAGTGTTTATGAGTCTACTGCTATTTTGTTCATTCTGTTTTGTTTTTATATTCCACAAATAAGTGAAATAATTTGTTATTTGTCTTTCTCCACTTGGCTTATTTCACTGAGCATAATATCCTCTAGATACATCCACCTTGTTGCAAATGGCAGGATTTCTTTTTTTTATGGTTGAATAATATTCCATCGTGTATATGTACCACCTCTTCTTTATCCATTCATTTACTGATGGACACTTAGGTTGTGTCCATATCTTAACTATTGTAAATAATGTGGCAATAAACATAAGGGTGCATATATCTTTTCAAATCAGGGATTTTGTTTTCTTCAGGTAAATTCCGGGAAGTGGAATTACTGGTCAAATGGTATTTCTATTTTTAGTTTTTGAGGAACTTCCATACTGCTTTCTACAGTGACTGCACCAATTGACATTCCCACCAACAGTGTGGGAGGGTTCCCATTTCTCCACTTCCTCACCAACACTTGTTATTTCTTGTCTTTTGGATAGTGGCCATTTTGACTGGTGTGAGGTGACATCTCATTGTGTTTTGATTTGCTTTTCCCTCCCTGATGATTAGCAATGTGGAGCATCTTTTCATATGCCTGTTGGCCATCTGTATTTCTTCTTTGTAGAAATGTCTGTTCAGGTCCTCCACCCATTTTTTAATCAAGTTATTTGTGTTTTGGGTGTCGAGTATTTTGGATGTTAACTGCTTATCAGATAAATCATTTACAAATATATTCTTCCATATTGAAGGTTGCCTTTTTGTTCTGCTGCTGGTGTCCTTTACTACACAGAAGCTTTTTAGTTTGATGTAGTCCCACTTGTTCAATTTTTATCTTTTCTTTTGTTGCCCTTGCTGAGGAGATGTATCCAGGAAAATTTGCTCATACTTATGTTCAAGAAAGTTTTGCCTATGTTTTCTTCTAAGATTTGTTATGGTTTCACGTCTTACATTCAGGTCTTTGGCCCATTTTGAGCTTATTTTTGTGTATGGAGTTAGACAGTTCCAGGATCCACCAGTTTTTGACTGTTCTCCCTTAAAGTTCCTGAAAGAACACTTTCATTTTTTCATTGATTCACTAGAAATATTGGTTGGTACTTTAAGCTGTAGTATTATTTATGCTGATAATTTTGGACGTTAAAAAGTCAATTTGATGAGATTTGTTAAATGATGCTTTATATGCAATTATTAAGATCAAAATTTGTCAACAAGGACAAAATAACTTTTTCAATAAACCTATTAACAGAAGTACTATTTCTATACCCTTTATACTAAAATACCAAAGGAAGTAGTTTCTTAGGTACAATAACTGATTTCTTCCAAGCTCTACTTGTTTTTCAAGTCAATATTCTCTACCCTGTGGTTTGACTAGTGTTTGGGTCACCACAGAGGATGACATATTTTTAGAGCAATTTTCTGAAGTAGTACATACCCATCTTACTGCTGTTCTTCAAAAGTGGACTATCAATTTCTTCCTTAAAATGGCTGGCTTTTTTTGTGTTTAAGGCCATGAAGATATTCACCCATTTTTGTGTCTCAAATTAATAATTTTTATTCATTTAAAAGACACCATTAAGAGAATGAAATAACAACCCTGAACTGGAGAAGATACATTTTTCAAACAAAGGACTCATATCCAGTATATATAAAGAACTTCTAAAAATAAATAAGGAAACTATCTAACTGAAAAAATGGGCAAAATACTTGGACAGACACTTCACAAAAGAAGATAATCCAAATGGCCAATAAACTTTAAAAAAAGGTGCTCCATTTCATTAGTCATCACAGAAATGCAAATTAAGAACATATAATGACAGTTAAAAAAGCAGAAAATACCAAATGTTGTTGAGGGTATATAACAACCAGAACTCTTAAACTGGGAGTATAAATTTATACAACCACTTTTGGAAAACTGGCAATATCCAGTAAAGATGAATTTATACTTACTCTACCAAGCAATTCCACTCTAGTTACATATTGAACAGAAACAAACATTAAGTTCACCAAAAGACACATCAGGATGTTCAAGCAACACTATTCATAAAATTGGAAACTACCCAAATGCCCATCAACAGCAGTGTGGGTAGCTAAATTGTGGTATCATCACAAAATGGTAAACTATACAGCCATGTTAGAGAATAAACTGCAACAACACACAACAGCTTGGGTGAATCTCACAAACATAATGTTGAGAAAAAGAAGCTGGACTGTGATATATGACTCATATGAGATACATATTTGGTCATTCATATAACCAAATATATATTTCCCAGGTAAATTAGGTCCTCACCCACGGTTCCTGAAGATACTGCAGAGTTTTAAAGGTCAAACAGGTGTCTTTTCATGTTAATAAGAGACTTCTGGACCCCCCACCCAAAGGCAGAGGCTGCAAGTTCAATCAGCCAATGGCCAGTAATTTAGTCAACCATGACTACGCAATGAAGCCCTCACAAACCCCCCTGAGAAAAGCTTATCCCTCTCTGCTCGCTTGGATCCTGCTGCTTTGCCGGAGAGAGCTCTATGCTTGGGGAACCAGACTGCTCCCCCGTGCCTTCAAGCCAGGTCCCAAGCTCCATGAGGATAGAAGCTCCTTTATTTGGGACCTTGCCCTATGTCTCTCTTCATTTGGCTGTTAACTTGCATCCTTTAGGGTATCCTTTATTAAACTGGTAAACTAAGTGTTTTCCTGAGTTCTGTGAGCCATTCTAGCAAATTAATAAAACCTAAGGGAGACATCATTGGGAATCTCCAATCTATAGCCAGTAGGTCAGAAGCACATGTTAACTACATGGGGCTTGTGACTGAACTCTGGAGTGACAGGTGGAAGGCAATCCTGCAGGACTGAGCCCTTAACCTGGGAAATCTGGTGCTGTCTCTGGGCAGACAGCATCACAATCTAGTTGAGTTCTCTACTCGTGTTCAAGAATTGTTTAGTGTTGTGTATGTGGGAAGACATCCCTCCCCTCCACACACACACTGGAATTGGGTCCGGGAACAAAAAGGAGTTAAGCACATCATCACACAGATACAAGAGCATTTACTGTATGATTTATGTTTATATAAAGATCAAAACAAGGCAGACCTAACAGGCCCACAGGTGTTTACCCTGGGAAGGGGAACACCTGTAAATACATTTGAAGGGCGCTTTTAGAGTGCTGTAATGCTGTTTCTTGATCTGGATACTAGTTAAGGGTGCATGTTCAGCTTGTGAATCCCTGATCTATGATTTGTGCATGTTTCTGTACATAAATCATACTTCACTAACAATTCAGAAGGGGAGAAAAGGGAACTGGCAGAGGATTCATAATACAGACTGTGAGCCTTTGCAGACTGGGATCCTTAGCATGGTTTATCACTGTATTCACCCTAGCACTCAACAGTGAGTGGCCCACCGTGGATACCATATTAGTGCATGTTGACGAATACAGGCATGGAGGTGTAGCTTTAACAGAAATCTACCTGAAGAAATGGCAGCTAATCTTAATACCATCTTAACTTGCCAGTTCACACTGATCTCAAGTATTCATACTACAGATCACCAAATAAATGCACAGGCTAGGCATGTAGCCACATGGGATTGACTGCATTATCTGTGGAAGGGACAGTAATGATGGCTCTATGAGGGAGTAGCAGCAGGCGGCACCCCCCTCACTACTTAGCACAAGAAGTGCACAAACCACAGAGAGAACTGAAAAGAGACAGGGCTTTACAAAGCCACCACAGTAAGCTCTCTTATTGACTGGCCTAAAAGCAAGGAAGTATGAGAAACAAAAAACTTTCAAAGACTGCTTTGACCTGAGTTGTAAACTCACAAATATTCTACTTATTTTCATGTTTCATAAGGTACATATGCATCACATGTATGCCATTTGTATGTATCAAATATTGCATAATAAAAACGAAAAGAACATTATGGTTCTATAGTTACCAATTTTAAAAAGAAATGGAAACAAAAATGTAAGAAACACAGGAGACACAGATATCTCCAACTTTTTTTCTTTAGAAATAAGCATTTAGTATTCAACCTATAATAGCACAGTGTACTGTGTACAAACGGGTGTTCAAGAAATGTTTATGGCACATATGAAGGAAAACTGGTATTCTGATCACACTAATTCCAAGGTTTTTTTCCTTGTAGAAGCAACCAATTAGCATACCCAAAAAATGGAATATTTTACATTTAAAAGGCAGTAAAGTCAAATATACAGACACTGGAAGTGACAGAGACATGCCTAGAACCCAGGGACGCATGCTGACTGCAGCCTGCTTGGTTCTGTCAGCCCCATGAACTACCAGAACTCTCTCTCAGGCTGAGAAGTTCCAAAAGCTCTGCTTGCTTATTAGTATATTATTATTATGCCTGGAGTACAGCATACTAGGACAGAAACTATGGATGGGAAAAGGAATTCTGTTCAAGAGTCTGCCTTAACTTAGGCCTGGTCATGTGGTCCCCTTCCTGTGCAGAAACAATGAAAGAGGGAGATGCATTAAACACTCCACAGCTTTCCTTCCGCCCATCACCACAGAATGTTCCACTGTACAAGACTAATTTAACTGGTAGATTAATTTAATACCACTCAATGAACATGTCAGGCTGTGGGACTCTGTGGGGTCTGAGGACACAACAGTGAATACGATTGGTGTTTTGACCTCACTAAGTTTAGCAAAGAAAAGACAATAAAAAGAAGTAACTGTAATTATAATGTTCCACCTAAAGATTAAACATACACATTTGCCTCTTATCTCTTCTAAAACCCTCTTAAATATTAGCCAAGTTTTCTTAATTTTAAAGCCAAAAACCACAAAGACAATTACCAGGAAAAGAAGCAGCAATGAAATTGTGAAAGCAGGAAGCAGGATGAGGGGTGGAAACTTAACATAGCAGACCCAAGAAAACCGAATCCTAAACCAGCGAGCAGGTCCTCAAAACCTTACACTACACCTCCAAAGGCTCAAGAATTGGTGGCATCAGGCACCAAGGGAAGTAGGAGTGAAAATGAGATTTAAAAGCAGAAAGAAAAATTGGAGACACAGTTAAAACATACACGGATACCAAGAAACTTACTAGAGGTTTATTCTCTGGAGAGAGTAAAGCAGAGAGTTCTGGGCTGGAGACACCAGAGTATAGGAAAAAGCGTAGCTTATCTGAAAAGAATGATTAAATGTGAGATGTATGAACTGAATGTTGAGATCTCTCAGTCATAAGGCCTGTCCTCTGGGGAAACTGACCAACCCAAGGGAAAAGATCTGACACTGTCACTCCAATCAACAGCCTGCTCAGTTCACGCTACGGCGGAGGCCGTCACAAGAAGCTCCCTTAAGCTTACTGAGCTTCCAACTGCTGTACTCATTGTGCACTTAACCAAGCAGGCAAAGATCACCATGCACCTAACAAAAACTTCTAACGTAAGAGGTCAAAAAGACCAAAGCAAAGAGAATGAATGCAATGCAGAGTAAACAAATTATGCAGGAAGTTGAAAACTTCAGAAAGAAAAAAACTTTCAATAATCTCATAGAAGAGAAAAAAATTAGAACCATAAAATGAGGACAGAGTGCAGTTTTTTTAAAAAGGACAATTAACAGTTTTTGAAAATTAAAAATGGTAACAGAAATTAAAATTTTACCAAAGAAATATAAAACTGAGAAAACCTCATAGAATGTAGACAAAAAGACAGAGATGAAAAATTTGAGAAAAGCCTTAAAAAAATTAAAGATTTAGTGCAGGAGATCCAAGATTCAGAGAGAGAAGGAAAAAAAAAATCAAACAAATACTTTAAAAAATTTCCCAGAACCGACAGATGAGCTTCCAAACCAAAAGGGCCCACTGTGTATCTAGCACAATAGATTTAAAAAAATAGATCTATACTAAAGTACAACACAGTGAAATGTAAGACCACTGGGGCCAAAAAGCCAGCTCCTAAAAAAGAAGATCCCATGCATTTGTCAAAACCTTTGGAAGCTTATAGCAAAGAGAGTGAATTTTAATATATTTAAATTAAGAATAAACACTTAGGTGGTTGGCAGTTCCAAAGATGGTATGCAGAACGAAACAAACAATCTAAATATATTATAAATGTATGAAACAACCTGCTGAAGAGGGTGGGGGGAAAAGGTGCCGACCTAAGTACCTATGAAATGAATCTGTAACACTAAAGGCAAAAGAAACTGTACATGTGTGCTGTCCTCCAGGTGTGTAACAGTCTCCCACAAGGGTGTGGATTAACAATGCTGGCACCACTACACATGTATATTCTAACTGAAGAATTAAGTAAACAGATGGCATGTAGTGAGAGCCAAGTGTCTCACTGTTGGAGTGGGAGTTCATAGATAAGAAAGGAGAGTGATCCATGTAATTAGAGTTGGTTAGTTTAATACAGATACAGATGGTTACACAAAGAAATGTTTACAGATACATGTACACATGTATTTCTTTACTCTGTCAGCTCAGAAGGCCTAAAGGCAATGACACCCTAGTAGCACTGAGCACAGATCTTGGTTTCTGTGGAACCAGGGCTCTTTGGAGGAATGGCTGATTCTAGGATGGCACAGGAAATATACACAATGAGCCTGGTGTCAAAAAGTAAGAAAGTGCTTAAGAAACCCAAAATGGTGAAGTTAGGTCAAAGGGACAAGGTGCCAATGGAGTATCAAAGGCCAAAACTGGAATACTTTGAGCAACAAAATAAAGTAGTACTGGATAATAACCCAGAGAATAAAATAAATGAGTCCAATCTGACATCAATGAATAAATAAACTGAGAAAAGACCAATGTCCCATGCAGAAAAACTCCAAATAATTTAACATATACTCAGTCCTCAACAAGTGGTGCATAATTCCCCAATCCTTAAGTGTGGATTATGCTTAGTGACTTCCTTCCAAAGAGAACAGTATGAAACAGGGAGGAAATAAGACTAATTTTACAATAGAGAAACTTGACAAACACTACTTCAGCCAGGTAATCAAGGTCAACATCAACAGTGATGTCATGCTGATAGTATGCATTATTAGTATGATGTGATAAAAACGGTACTTGATCTCTCGTGGTCTTCCTCCCCAAAAACTCACAGTCCCAATCTAACCATGAGAAAGGCATCAGACAAATCCCAACTGATTATATGAGAAGATGGATGTTGGCTGAGCCTACTGTGGTAATCATTTCATAACACACCTGACCCTTGAACACAGGTTTTTGAACTGCACAGATCCACTTATGCACGGATTTTTTCAATAAATATGTTGAATAATTTTTTGGAGATTTGCCACAATTTGGAAAAACATTTTCTTTTCTCTAGCTTACTTTATTGTAACATGGTATATAATACAGATAACATACAAAATATGTGTTAATTGACTATTTACATTATCAGTAAGGCTTCTGGTCAGTAGTAGGCTATCAGTAGTTACATTTTTAGGAAATCAAAAGTCACAGGCATATTTTCAACTGCAGAGGGGGTGCCCCAACCCCTGCACTGTTCAAGGGTCAACTGTATATGTAAATCAAAGTATCAGGCTGTACTTACAGTTATATGTCAATTATTTCTCAATAAAATTGGGGGCCATTCTACAAATATTGGCCAACAATCCTCAAAATTGTAAAGGTCTTTAAAAACAAGGAAAACTGAAAAACTGTCACAGCCAAGAGGAGTCTGAGAAGACATGACTACCAAATGAAATGTGGTAACTTATACGGAATCATGGAACAAAAGAACGTAAGATAAAAAATGAAAATCAGAAATAAGCATGGACTTTATAGTTAATAATAACGTATCAGTATTGGTTCATTACTCTCACAATGTACCATACTAATGTAAGATGTTAATGAGGGAAGCTGGATCTGGGGTATATGGAAACTATACTATCTTCTCAATGTCTCCAAAAATCTAAAAGTGCTAGAAAAAATAAAGTTTACTTTAAAATATTAAATTTAAAAATTAAAAAAATTTTTAACAGGCAAAGTTAAAAATAACAAAAAAGCCTGAAGAATACACACCAAAGCTGAGGAGCAGTTACAGCTCCCGGGAGAGATTGGGAGGAAAGGAAAATCAAGTGTTTAAAAAGCTACTGTTTGACTCTGGTATACGAAGAATGATCTTTGTATTATTGTGTAACAAGAAATGTCTAATTTTAAATGCCACATTTGACCACTGATAAAGAAAATAAAATTGTTATTAAACAGGAGCCACTTCCTAAACCCTTATATTTCTATTCATAAATTATCCAATCTCCAGAAAGACCTCCAAACCATATTCAAGCCTCTGATTAACTAACTGATATGACTGTAATATGCAAATTTAAAAGAAAAACTGTTAAAGATTATACTAAATTGCTGGGGCCAGAGGGAGGCTATAAAAAACATACCTGTGGAAAAAACTGCTTTTAATCAGTAAGAAAATATTTCACTAGAAATGTTCTTAAATTTGATCAGTATTTAGAGCTAGTATTTAGAACCTTTAATATAAATTGTGTTATTCAGAAACAATGAGTCAGCCTAATCATTAACAGCAGGATGTGCTAAGTGATGTCTGGTAACATTTGCTTTATTACCACACTTGATAAAGGCAATAACATATACTGTACTTCTATTCAGACAGCCACTAGAAACAATTACAATGGGAGTATGTAAAGCTCAATTTTGATACATGCTATTTACCAGTTGCCTAGAGAGGCAGAAATGACAGGAGGATAAAGATAAAACCATCAAGTTGGTTTTCACCACTAATCTCTAATGAAAGTGTTTAAATTACTTCATCTAAATGGCCATCATCCACTACAAGAATATGGTTCCACTAAACAGCTGTACTTGTTCAAAGACAACATAAAAATAAATGATTAAGAAACTAATCATTTTAATAAATAAATAATAACAAATAAATCACAGGATGTCACTTGAGTCTCTTCAAGCCTTCCTTTTTTAAAAATTTTATTAATATGAATACAAAATCACTCTCATGGTAGATTTATTTTATAATTTAATGTAAAGTAATGAAATATAATTGGTGTGTAGGATAAAGTAATTCGAAGTTATGTGCAGGTAAACCAGCAAGGCAGCCTCAAGTGTAGATGCCAGTTTTTCCTAGAAGATGATCAACTGGGGCTGGTCTCTACGCAAACCAGGGAGTTCCGCCGTGTTTGCAGGGCAAAGACAGAACGATTAAACCAACTAAATCTTCCCTAACAAGTAGTCACCAGTAGAACCAGGCAAAAAAATAAGAATGGATCAACAGGAACCCGTTACTGCTACAAAACACAAAGTACACAACACAACCTTACCAGGAGTGAGTCCAATACACATGACACCTGCAGACATGCAGTGCCTGACACTCAGAAATCCTGCTTTCATATTCATAACAGATAACAAAAGTGCTCTTATATTTCTCATGTGATAGTACCTGCTTAAAACATCATATCTTTTAGAGTTACACACAGAAATATGTATGGATGAAATGATAAAGTTTCTAGGATTTGCTTCAAAATAATGGTGGGGAGTATAACTGAAACAAGATTAGCCATCTGTTGTTAATTGTTGAGGTTGAGTGATGAGTACATAAAATTTATCATACTATATACTTTTCTATGTTTGAAATTTTCACAGTAAAAAAGTTGAAAATGTAAATAAACATTATTAAGAAATTGCTCTACTTCTATAACTCAACCACCAAAAAAACCTAGAAGAATTCAAAAATGGGCAAAGGACTTGAATATACACTTCTCTGAAGATACACAAATGGCCAATAAGCACATAAAAAAAGATGCTTAATATCACTAATCATTAGGGAAATGCAAATCAACACCACAATGAGGTATCACTTCATATCCATTAGGATGGCTTTATCAAAACAAACAGAAAATACCAAGTGTTGATTAGGATATGATACACTGCAACCCTTATGCATCGATGGTGGAAATGTAAAATGGTGCAGCTACTATGGAAAAGAGCATTTTTTAAAATTGAAATTTAGTTGATATGCAGTATTATATTGGTTTCAGGTGTATATAAAATAGTGATTCGGTAATTACATACATTATTAAATGTTCACCACAGTTAGGTGTAGTTGCCTTCCATCAGCAAAGATATTACAATATTATTGACTGTATTTCTTATGCTGTACTTTCATCCCTGTGACTAACTTATTTATAATTGTATGTTTGTACTTCTTTATTCCCTTCACCTAATTTACCCATCCTCCAAACACCCCTCTCCTATGGTAACCACCAGTTTAAAACAGTATTTTAATTAAAAAATTAAAAATAGCACTACCATATAAACCAGCAATTTCACCTCTGGGTAAATAAAGAATTTAAAGCTAAGACTCAAAAGATACACGTATGTTCACAGCAGCACATTAACAATGGCCAAAATGTGGAAGTACCCCAAGTGTCCATTACAGAGGAATGGATAAACAAAACACAGACTATACATACAATGGAATTATTCAGCCTTAAAAAAGAAGGAAATTCTGACACATGCTACAACACAGATGAACCCTGAGGACATTATTCTAAGTGAAATAAACCACTCACAAAGGGACAAATACTATATGATTCCACTTATATGAGGTACTTAAGTGTAGGCAAATTCATAGAAAGTAGAATTGTGGCTGTCAGGGGTTGGGGAAGGGAGAAATGGGGAGTTATTGTTTAATGAGTATGGAATTTCAGTTGGAGAAGATAAAAATTCTGGAAATGGATGGTGGTGATGGTTGCCAACAATGTGAATACCTTCACTGCCACCGAACCAACTGTACACTCAAAAATGGTTAAAATGATAAATTTTACATTAGTTTACAAATTTAAAAAATTTTTCAAAAAGAAATCGCTCTATCCATTTCAATATTTTCATAAAAGTTTTCTTTGATCACTGGCAATAAAGGCCACAAATAAAGCAAAATAACTTAAAAATCATGACATAACATTCTATGGGCCATTCCATGACATAATTATAGTGACTTTTGCCAACTAAAAAAATAAAACCACACAGGCACTATTCACTCCTTCCTCCAGGATCATGACTTTTACATCTAACACTTAAACATAAATATGGTTTGGCCTGCCAAATGTGAAATTCTTTCCCTGATCTATGAACATCTTCCTCCACAGTCCTGAGAGAACTTATCCAAAAAGGTTATCATTGCCAAAGCTGTTCTACAACATCATCAGACTACAATACAAACTTGTTACTGACACTCACAAGCGAGCAACTTCTTTAGCAGGCAACGAGATAAGTCTAAAACGAAACACTCTGCTGTCTATTATTAAGCCTCTATGGCAGTGTCATCATTGCCCACTTATATGAGATGCAAATATCTCAAAACACTTAAGGAAGCATTTCGCAAAATTCATGATACAGGTAAAAATCTATTCCAGGGAGGTAAAGAGGGCATGGGATGGATGAACAGGACTAACTGTCCACAGAGAGAAACACATAACACATAGCTTCTCTAACACTGATTCTATCTAGGCCTTTCTAAAATAGTACTTCTGAATGTTTGGACACATAATCTGTTTCAAAATGCAAAGCAGGGAGAAAAAACAATGCCCAGGGACCCTATGAGCCCAGCCTTTCTGTGTAGCTGTCATGATGCTAAATTCAAGTTGTGCCCATACTCAACCACCAATAAAAAGAACATAAAGGCAAAACTGTTTGCATTTATGACTGAATCACATAGCTTTTCATTATATTTACTTTTCTAGAGGACCAGCTCCATTCAATTAACCAACTGAAATAGAAGTCAGAATGGCCTTTTGTGACAACCAGAGTATCATGCTCCTATCAAGTTGCCTGGAAAATTCACCAACATTCTATAATTCAAAAGCTCTTTAAAAATGTATTTTCTCCAAATAGCCAAAGCAATCCTGAGAAGGAAGAATAAAGCAGGGGGGATCTCACTTCCCAACTTCAAGCTCTACTACAAATCCACAGTAATCAAGACAATTTGGTACTGGACAGATTCATAGATGAGTGGAACAGACTAGAGAGCCCAGATATAAACCCAAACATATATGGTCAATTAATATACGATAAAGGAGACATGGATATACAATGGAGAAATGACAGCCTCTTCAAGAGCAGGTGTTGGCAAAACTGGACAGCTACATGTTAGAGAATGAAACTGGATCATTGTCTAACTCCATACACAAAAGTAAATTCGAAATGGATCAAAGACCTGAATGTGAGTCATGAAACCATAAAACTCTTAGAAGAAAACATAGGCAAAAATCTCTTGGACATAAACGTGAGCAACTTCTTCATGAACATATCTCCCCGGGCAAGGGAAACAAAAGCAAAAATGAACAAGTGGGACAATATCAAGCTGAAAAGCTTCTGTACAGCAAAGGACACCATCAGTAGAACAAAAAGACATTCTACGGTATGGGAGAATATATTCATAAATGACATATCCGATAAGGGATTGATATCCAGATTATATAAAGAGCTCACACACCTCAACAAACAAAAAGCAAATAAGCCAATTAAAAAATGGGCAGAGGATCTGAACAGACACTTCTCCGAAGAAGAAATTCAGATGGCCAACAGGCATATGAAAAGATGCTCCACAATGATAATCATCAGAGAAATGCAAATTAAAACCATAATGAGATAACACCTCATACCAGTTAGGATGGCCACCATCCAAAAGACAAACGACAACAAATGTTGGCGAGGATGTGGAGAAAGGGGAACCCTCCTACACTGCTGGTGGGAATGTAAATTAGTTCAACCATTGTGGAAAGCAGTATGGAGGTTCCTCAAAAAACTCAAAATAGAAATACCATTTGTCCCAGGAATTCCACTTCTAGGAATTTGCCCTAAGAATGCAGCAGCCCAGTTTGAAAAGGACATATGCATCCCTATGTTTATCGCAGCACCATTTACAATAGCCAAGAAATGGAAGCAACCTAAGTGTCCATCAGTAGATGAATGGATAAAGAAGATGTGGTACATATACACAATGGAATATTATACAGCCATAAGAAGAAAACAAATACTACCATTTGCAACAACATGGATGGAGCTAGAGGGTATTATGCTCAGTGAAATAAGCCAGGCGGAGAAAGACAAGTATCAATGATTTCACGCATCTTGGAGTATAAGAACAAAGAAAAAACGGAAGGAACAAAAAACAGCAGCAGACTCACAGAACTGAAGAATGGACTAAGAGTTACCAAACAAAGGGAAAGGGACTGGGGAGGATGGGTGGGAAGGGAGGGATAAGGGGGAAAAGGGGGCATTACGATTAGCACACATAACGTGGGGGTGCGGGCACAGGGAAGGCAGTACAACACATATATATATGTATTCTCTCACCAAGCATTTCCACATCTAGAAATAGTTGAAGATGTATGCAAAAGAAACCTCAGTGAATGAAAAAATTATGAATGCCTTTAGTGACCTACAATAGGCAACCGAAATTATGGTTCACCTGTAGTTACATGCAAACATTCAAGTCTGAGGCCATCTTATTATATAGCTATATTGTGTGCCTCTGTATATCCCTGTGCAGTGACACACATATATGCGAATTTGTGACAATACATGTGTCTGAGAACATGATACATACACATGGGCACGGGGAAATGTAAACATACACTTGTGCATATATGCACAAAGTGTGTGCAAGTCTAATCAGGCGCCTATGGAATTGCACATGTGTGTACTAAGATGTGCCTGTGCAAAAGCAAAGACATATTCAAATGTATTATCTGCTAATGCATGTGCCTATATTTGGACCATGAGCCTGTGTTTTAAGTAGGTATTTATCCTAAGTAATCACTACTTAGAAGCTGTGACCTTGACAAGTTACTGAGCCTCTTGGAGTCTTAATTTGGTCATCTATACAAAATACCAAACCTTGCCTCATAAGAGTTTTGTGAGGATTAGTGAAATAATGGATGTAAAGCACTTAGTACCATAATAGGCAAATAGTACATGTTCAAATAATATTAGCTTTCCTTAACTGTACACATGATCTATACTGTGTATATTTACATAGCTGTAAGTCCACAAAGATACATATCAAAATATTGACTTTGGTTATCTCTGGGTGATAGGTTTTTGTTGTGGAGATTTTGGGGTTTTCCTTTTCTTTTTGGCTTTCATATCTTGCAATTTTTCTAGAAAGATAGATTTTTTTCCTCCTGTTTTGAAGGATTGTTTCTTCAAAATAACAACTATCTTAAAAATAAAATAAAGATGGCCTATCCCTGACACACCTCAATTCTGCACATTTAAAGCTATTAAATACTACAGCAAGGAATACATAATTCTGATATTCCATCAAATTTTTTGTATTCTAGCAGTATGTCAGCATTACTTAAGAGCTCAAGAAGATGGCAGTACAAAGAAAAAACATAGCTTTTTGCTTGTTTGCCTTTCAAGGCAGGATGAAAAGAATGAATTAGATCACACTAAGGGGTACATGTGGTTTGCCAACACCTTACTAGCAGTTAAGTGACACCTGTCATTTGTATATATTACAGCAGGAAAGAGCTCAGAGCCTTGCCCAAGGTCATGGAGAGAAGCATGTGGCAGACCCCAGGCTGTGATAGATCTAAGAACTAGACTGCTTTGCCACAATCTGGGCGTGTTTATGAAACCAAGAAGCTAAATTCTTTAGCAGTCACTTCAGGAGTCCAGCTGGAGGAGGGAGGAAATTACAACATAGGGCTGATGACAGCAAAACAAACCGGTAACGAATATACTAGGGTTCATCTGTATGTTTTAATCGTATTGGTTTTCCTTATTTCTAAAATATTTATCTGTAGATCATCTATGATAGGGTAGTTTCATAAAAGCACGATTTACATTTATATGCAAATGATACCGAAAGCATTTGAAACCTGACAAAACGCAGCAAGTTATTTGCGGTTCCAATCAACATCAGTTACTTACTACCTGGCTCAATTCCCACAATCACAATGTGTTGGATTAAGTACCTCTAAAAGCCCAGCAGAATGTCTGAATTTCCCAGGCAAACCCGGCTACAAATAGGGGCGAGTAAAACAAGCAGCTCTTTTCCCTAGGGCCTCAATGTATAAATCATAACTGAAATAATCCAATCATCCCCGACATTCCCCCCCAGCTATGTTATTACATCTCTTTAAACGTCATTTCCAAGCTTTTAAAACACACACGCAGGCACACGCCCTGCAGCCTTCAACGCAGCTCGACATTTTAGAGCATCATTTTAGACAGTTAAACGTCGCCTTTTCCAGATCTGCAAACTGCGGACCTGTCCCTCGTCCCATTTTTGACTTCTGTCTTAAAGCGGAGGCGAGGCGGATGGGTTTCGACGAACAGACCAGCCTCTGAACCCCTGAGTAATCGCATCTTACTGCGGGGAGCCGTCGGCGACAGGAGCAGGGATTTTAATCTTCTCTCTACCTAGTCTCCTTTTCCATTTCATGCCTGCCTTCTTTGTTATTTATTTATTTATTTATTTTCCTTTCCAACGACATCGAACCACAGGCAGAAAAAGATAAACCGAATGCCCCCTGGTCGATGCCTCCTGAGGGTCGCGGGTTCTGGCTCGGGAGCCCGCCCGCCTCTGGAACTGCAGGAAACGCCGCCGGGCGGAGGCTTTCCCACCGCCCGAGTCCCGCCCCGGGCCGCGGAGGGAGGGGCCCAGCCGCGCGGCAGCCTCGACTCCGAGCCCGGGGCGCGCCCAGGCCCAGCGCGGCCTGCCACGCCGCGGCGTCGAGTTGGCCACTGGCTGGCCCGGAGGGGCCTGAAGCGGCCGACGGGGAGGGCAGGACCCGGGACCGGCCTCCGGGGCTGGATTCGCGTGGCTCACCTGCTGGTAGCGGCTGCCGCAGGCCGGCTCGACCGCCGCCAGCGCCGCCAACGCCAACGCCATGGCGCAGCCGGCCGCAGGGAAGCAGGACGAGCGAGCGGGCGGAAGGGCGACGGGCGTACGGCCTGGGCGCGCTGGGAGGCCGGGGACGCGCCTCGGGTGGGTCCCGATGTCGCCGCCGCCTCCACGCCAGCCGCTCTCCTCAGGCTGTGCGCGCCGCCGCGGCCCCTGGGGAGGAGGCGGGGACGGCGGGGACGGCGCCCCGCCCCCGGCTCGCCGGCCCCGCCCAGCCCGGTCGCGTCTCGCGCCACCGCCCCGCCCCCGGCTCGCCGGCCCCGCCCCTCCCGGTCGCGCCTCGCGCCACCGCCTGCGACCCGCAGGGCTCCCGCCCGGGCTACGGCCCGCGCCTCCTCCCGCGCCGGAAGGGTCGGGTCTGCTTCCACTAGAAACTAATTACTCACAGGCCACAACAGAGAGGGCGACGCCGGCGATGCCCTGAGCTCCCCCTTCCATGTTTTCATCCTAACCTCATCCCACACCCAGGACACGGGCCAGTGCCCCACTGTAGAGGTCGTGGTGCCCGGGGAAGTTAACAGCCTTACGTGGCAGCGGTCTGACCCCTGGTATCTGGCTGCCCAATCTCTATTCTTATCCTCTCCTTTCTTGTCAGCCATCCTCAGAGATCAGGGGTCAGTCAACCAAGAGTAGAAGCCAAATCCGGTCCAGGGACCGTGGAAAGTATATGAAATTCACATTTCAGTGTCCATAAATCAAGTTTTATTGGAACAGGCCGCTCTTATTTGGCTAGTATGGCCTGCAAACCCTAAATGACTTGCTCTGTGGCCCTTTACAGAAAAAGTTTGCTGAACCTAAACCCTCGAGGACTCTTAGATCTCAAATCCTATTCAGGCTGGGTGATAAGAATAAATCCTCATTTTATGCAGTCCTTTGGTGTTTTCATCTGCAGATACAGAGCAGATATTTTCTGAACCAAATATCACTGAGAAGGTGACATGATAGGCAAAACTTCAAAGATTTAGCCATGCTAAAAGCTTTCCAGCAGTGGGAACACATGTAAAGGCGGTGAGGGAGGGCAGAGCTTGTCTTGTGGGAGAATGAGAGGGGGCGGCCGAGTTGCTATATAGGAGACACAGCTATCAGTGTTTCCCAGATGAGTAACTTATGCCTGAGGAGATTAAGTACCTTAACCCAAGAACACAGAGCTAGTCAGGGGTGAAGCTGGAATGTAAACGTATTAAGCTGCTTTCTTAACCATTATCATGCAACTAAATTACAAACTTTGTGAAGAGGAGAGTTATTTGTCTTTTAAATATTTGGTATTTCCCATAGCATATAGCAGGGATTTGAGGTCTGATGTTTCCATGACCCTCAGCCACCTGGAATTGTTTTTACAGGTCCAACACAGAAAAAAGAACTTGATCTTTGAAGCTTGTCGCAATTCCCATTTCTTCTTGATTGCCTTTCCAAGTTGGTAGTCTAGGGTTGACATTAATATGATTTTTGTTTCAGCTTCTAATTTTTAAGTTAAACTACATATTTTAAAACACTGCTGTGTTTTGAACCTGCCCTGAGGTTTCTGTATACAGGGACCAATTGTAATCAACAAAAATTCTTGATATATGTCTTCCTCACTTTGAGTTCTCTGCTAGCATAGAAACTCCTACATGTCTGTCCCCATTTCCCAGAGCTAGCCTCACATATCCCTACTCTGGGAAAGTGAACAAATTCAGCCACATGCCTGTCTGAGAGTCTCAAAGTAGTATGGTCCTTACTCTGTCCCTGAGTTGTTGGGTTTTTTTGTTTTTTTTTTTGGTATCATTAATCTACAATTACATGTGCAACATTATGGTTACTAGACTCCCCACCTCATCAAGTCCCCCCAACATACCCCATTACAGTCACTGTCCATCAGTGTAGTAAGATGCTATAGAATCACTACTTGTCTTCTCTGTGTTATACAGCCTTCCCCGTGTCCCCCACTACATTATTCGTGCTAATCGTAATGCCCCTTTTTCCCCCTTGTCCCTCCCTTCCCACCCATCCTCCCCAGTCCCTTTCCCTTTGGTAACTGTTAGTCCATTCTTGGGTTCTGTGAGTCTGCTGCTGTTTTGTTCCTTCAGTTTTTTTTCTTTGTTCTTATACTCCACAGATGAGTGAGATCATTTGATACTTGTCTTTTTCCACCTGGTCAGTTGTTGTTTTTAATCCAGAAAAACAACCTTTAAATGTAATAAGGTGCAGTGAACCAAACATAATGTCTTACCCTGTGGTCTTATGTAAGGGGGAAAAAGTCTAATTTGAAATTGTTTTTAAAATCTCATCAATGTAAAGCAGAAATCCAGACTTCTTTGCCCAGACTGCCTAAATTTACACCTAAGAAGGAATAAAAGACATGTCTGTGCTGTCACATATGCTCTGGAGCCACAGCTGCCATCTTTATGCATGTCTGTAGCACTGTGACTTTTGTGGAAAAGAAGTTGCTACCCTTCCCATCTACTTCTTTCTTAAATCACTTTCCTCTCAATAGTTGTACATTCCCTGCATGTGGACATAAATATTTACAAAGATACTGGGCTTTCACACAGGAGTATTTTCTTGCAAAAAAAAAAATAATAAATCTCCAGCTTCCAATCTCCCTTCCCTTCTCCTTTTCTGATGTCCTGTGAAACACAGTGTTAATAGTAAAGACTTGGATCTTTTTCTTCTTTGAGTTCCCCAAAGCCTTTAATTAAGTAAATTGAGATGATTTGTGTTGATCAATGGATGGGTAAATTAGACAATTGAGAAACTGAGTCACTGCTGTATTCAGTCTCCAGTTGGCAAGTAAATTGTACGGTGAAGAGGAAAACTAAATTTCTGGCTCACGGATCCGTGCCTGCTGCAAGCCAAGCAGACAGAGAATATAATCCAAGGCTGTAAAAACTGCAGTCTTTGGCTTCCTCTCGAGATGTTGTCAAGAGAGTTTCCACAGAAAAAGTTATTAATTTCGGATTGCTGCACTTAGAAACTTATTTCCCCCCAGAATAACAGTAATACTTTCCATGTGCAATAGTTTTTATGTGAATTGCTGACTCTGAATCATCCATCCCGAGAGAGGAGAAAAATATTATGGACAAGTCAGAGCATAGCTCACATCTGTGTCCCCCTCCCCACCCCCAACATTTAGATAAAAATCTGAAGGACAGATGTGATCTTCTGTCTTTCACATCCACCTGAGGCCTGTCCTAGGCAGTACTGAGCTCAGTAAGTAACTAAGAAGGGTTTGTTAAATTTTAAACAAAGCCTCATTGGTCTACTATCTAATTTCAGGCCTTGGATGTCTCCAGCTAATCTTTACAGGGCTCCAACTGAACAGTTCCATTTCTACTGACTTCCCACTTCTTTTAATTCCCACTACATTACCCTGAGTTTTATTAAGGACAAAGTCAGTATCTTCACACTACAAATAAATAAATTATCCACTGATAATTACTACTGTTTGTGGAGCACCTCCTGGACCCTATCATACCTCATCTCCTTAATCCTCATAACAAACTCATTCTGCAGACGAAGAGGTTCAGAAAACGTACAGCACTTGTTCAGCTAGTGAGTGGTGGGACCAAGTGAAAATTCACACCTGACAGCAAAATTTGAGGACTGCTGTGGGTGTGGAGGGAAATACAGGACATAGAATGGCCAGTGCTACCCTCAGGGGCTTCACAATGAAGCAGAGATAATAGTAAATACATATTCAAGATATTTTTTAAACCATAGAAATTGCAAGTTAACTACAGCTGTGTTGGGCTATATTAACTAACGCTGAGAGGTGGTGAAAAGAAGTATGTGACCAGATGCAGTAATCAGGTAAGGTCTAAGGAGAAGAAATTTTGAATGAGAAAAAGGCTTTGTCATGACGGGAAGAGGGGAAGGCACACCAAGTCACGGGTATGACAAAAGCTTAAAACAGGCACTGGCAAACGTTCATCTCTAAGGGATAGATAGTAAATACTTGGGGCTTTGTGGGCCACAAGCTCTGGTGCAATTAACTCCACTTTGTTACTGTATCCTGAACATAGCCATAGATGGTCCCAAACTGGCATGTCTGTGTTCCAATAAAATTTTATTTATGGACTTTGAAATTTGAATTTTGTATCATTTTCACATGTCATGAAATAGTCTTCTTTTGATTTTTTGCAACTATTTAAAAATTTTAAAGTTATTCTTAACTTTCAGATCGTACAAAAACAGGTGGTGGGCTGGATTTGACTCCCAGGCAACAGTTTTCGAACACCTAGCTTCCTAGCAGGGCAAAAAAGTTTATGTGCTAAGAGCTTGAGGAGGAAGTTTAGACTATGGAGCAATGCAAAAGACCTAACGGAGAGGAATAAGAAATAGAGAAGAGGATGGACATGTATTAAAAATCTTAAAACATAAATATGGTTTGTACAAAAAGAGTAAGAGAAAAAGGGTTAGTCAAATAGGAATCCAACATGAGACTACGAACTTCTTGGTTCACCTTCTTGCCACAGGAATGCAACTGATGCACTCATTCAACAAGTATTCATTTAGCACCAATAGAGACAAGCACTGTGGCTTTCTGCCTAGAGCCTAAAACTGTAAAAAAATAGTTTCTCATTTCTTCTCCAAAATGAAATAAAGAAATGCTAAAGGTGGTTATTTAACACATCATAAGTTTTGGTACATTATATCTTTATTTCATTTATCTCAGATTACCTATTTTCCCGTGAGATTTCTTGGACTCATTGGTTATTTAGTAGTGTGTGGTTTAATTTCCACATATCTGTGCATTTCCCAAATTTCCTTCTGTTACTGATTGCTAATTTCATTCCACTGGAGAACATACCTTGCTATTATTTCAATTTTTTGAATGTATTTAGGTTTGCCTTATGCCCTAGCATATGGTCTATCCTGGAGAATGGTGCATGTTCACTTAAGGAGAATGTATATTCTATGTTGTTGGGTAGAGTGTTCTATAGCCGTCTATTAGGTCTGGTTGCCTTATAGTGCAGTTCAAGTCTTCTATTTCCCTGTTGATCTTCTGTCTACTTGTTCTCGTCATTACTGAAAGTGAATCGTTGAGTCACCAGCTATTATTGTTGAATTGTCTATTTCGCCCTTCAGTTATATGTTTTGCTTCATATATTTTAGTGTTCTTTGTTAAAGTACGTATATGTTTATAGTACTTACTTATTTTATACACTGTCTTGATCCAAAAAAAGATTTAAGTGGTTATAGTACAGAAAGAAATTACAGATGAGAAGTAGATGAGAAAGAAAAAGAAAAACAAGAATAGCAACATGAAATAGACTTTGCCTTTTCTTGTTCATCATTGTCTCCATGTGAACAGAGCCTGGCACTTAACAGGCCTGTGTAGGATTGAAATAGCATTGGAAATCAGGTTAACACAAAAATGAAGCTATACCTGTTACAAGCACACCATGTATTTGGCACCCAATTAAAGTGGGGACCTGATTGGTTATATAATTGATAGTCAAACTGAACTAAATAAAAGAAGACACCAAAAACCAACAGGGAAGTTTCTTTCAAGAGTCTTCACTAACATCTAATTTTAAAGATATTAAACTGACCTCTTTGGCTTAAACAGAATATATGCTCTAAGTTTTGGGAATCCCCCTGCCGGGACTGATGCTATGGCTGGTCCATGTATTGACTGGCACGTTTGACTGTGCAAATTGCACACTGTCCCACTGCAGGGATAACCATGCCATCGTAGCCTATGCAGACGACACCTCCCCTCCTGCATTTGGGCGATATACGACGTGTACAGCCATAGGTGCGACCCCATAAAGTCTGTAAGTGATCCCTCCCATGACAAGTGGCCCGTGATTTAGGGATATTGTGAGCATCAAAGGAAGGAGGAACAGCACAAAGTGTTCAGCAAAGGAAATCAAGTGTCTGATCCTCGTCTTTGTACACAATGTACCAACTAATGGTGTTAACTAAGTGTCTTGGAAAAAAGAACAAGGTAAGTAAGAAAAGTACTTAACTCTCCAACCCTCGGGCTGATTAGTAAAATAAGAAAAGGGTTTCTGTCATTTCCCAGGCCAGTAGTTTCCTTCCTGTGTTTCAGGAATATCATAAGAAACACAATTACACAAGGGGCATCCCAAAGCCAGGAGCCTGGCGCTGCCTGTGGTGTGTCAGGGGAGAACCAGTGTGCACTAATTGTGACACAAAAGAGAAGCAACCCCCAGGAAGCTCCCACTGGCAGAAGCTGGTACTGGCTTAAACTCAGCAGCAGTTTGTGGGCAAACATGCTGGTCGCCACAGGTCTTCAGGGAGCTGCTCTGATGCCTTAGGGCTGGCCTCATGCAAAGTGCAGGAGAGAATCTCTAGGTCTAAATAACATTACATGAGGACCGGGAACTAATACTGCAGTTTTTTAAGCACTGTTGAAATCCTGGCCAAATTATGGGGGAACAGGATCCTTTCTAACATTATTTCTCTGTGGGGCTGTCCCTCATCACATCTTCAGTACCTAATGGAGCAAAGACAAGCCTCCTTCTTTGCCAAATTCCTCCCCGGGATTCGCAGTGCTACAATAAGGCTGTGGTACAAGGGGGGATGGCACCCTGGCCCATGCAACCTTTCTGGAGTTGATTGTGACAAAACAGGTCACAAAACCTCAGATCTCAATTTTAAATGGTGTCTGCTTTTAAACGGCCCCTCTGCTTAGTGACTGTATGGAAGCTGTCTTCTTGGTTCTTAAAACACCAAACAACCTCTTGCCTTGTCTTTCCTTTACCTGTTAAGCCAGTGTCACCCTACAAGCAAACATGGTCATTGTACTAGTCTACAAGTCATCCAGAACACCAGCTTAAATTCTCACTGATGATAAACTTTTCACCATAAAAAGTTTTAAGGCATATTTTTAATCATGCACTGCCATAATGAAGGTGCCCCTGATGTCACTGGCCCAAGAGCACTTCTTCAATAATTCAGGTGTATTGAGCACTTATTTTATGCTGGGGACTGTGGCAATCAATTTACATTTATTATCTTTTTTACCACTCATAATAAACACATGAGATAGAGTCTATTTCTATCTCTGTTCTATGGATGAGAGAACAAGTCACATGGAGGTTAGTTATCTTGCCTCTGTGTGTGTGTGTGTGTGTGTGTGTGTGTGTGTCACAGGTTAGAGCCAAAAGGGCTTTAGAAATCATTTGGTTTGGTCCTTCATTTTACAGGTGAGGAAACTGCTCAGAAAGGTTAAATTACGTGCCCACCATCACATAGCCAGGAAGTGCAGAGGCGATACCTAACGCAAGGTTCCTTCCATCCCTGAGCCATCCAATTTACTAATTTGGGTTCATATATATCACCATGGCCTCTTGTTCTCTATGAATTGGTGGCCCAACCTCTTGTGATGTGAGGATTTGTGCCATTCCCAAGTGTCCTGTCATCATGCAACTAAACTATGATTCCGAAAAGGAGATGGGGGCATTGTGCTCTCTGCCCCGGCTTGATGATGAAGTCAAACTTCGTGACTCAGAACATGCAGAAGCTCTCTGGTCTTAATAACTTTCCCCACAGGAAACCCGCCAGGCGCTTGGTTACCTTTTGAGTTCTTGGTGGGTGGCAGAGAATGCATCTAAAAATAGATCTGCCCCCAGCTCTCCCGGAAGAGGCTTGCAGCCTAAAAATGTCCCTCCCTCTTCCCTTCCAAAACACAGACATCACTGTCCAGGTGTGGCTCTTCCTTCTCAACCCAGGAACTGCCTAAGGATAAGCCTTCCTCCCACGTGGAGAATAGATTTTCATCTTGGGGAAAGGAGAGAAGTGTCTCTAGCCAGCAGGAAAAAAAAGACCCTTTATGTGGACTTTGGCAAAAATTGCTGTTTTAAAGCACACTGACTTCAAGGAAGAAACCTGTGGATCTCTGGCTATTATTTTTGCCTCCTGAATGAGACAGCATCTGTAAAAGTATTTGGTAAACTGCAAATAACAGAATTATCACATGCCTCTGCATGCATTCCCTGCACCTTGAAATGCGTGAGTGGAAGGGATGAATTCTCTAGTGGTACCTCTTGTGACACAAATTTTCCAGTCGCAGAGACCCAGAGAGTTTTGCTGGCCTGGGCTTTCCGTGGGTAACTCCTTGGTGCTGATATGAGATTGTTATAGTAGGTAAAGAGCCAGACATGAGCAGAGAGGGGGTTGAGGACTGTGACTGGTGTTTACATTCGGCCATATGCTCGTTTATATTCTAAGCATCCCATGTAAACTCTTCTCATGGGATGTGGGGAGTGAGGGTATAGATAACAGATTTGCCAAAACTGACTGGTTGCAACTTGGAGCAGTTGACCCTGACTTCCCCTCAAAGAACAGTTTATGCTCATTAGCATACTAAAAATCACACCCTTTGGTGCCCTCACAGTTCAGAGGCAGACCATCTTAGGACAAAAAGAGGGTGTCACCCTATTCCCCAGAAATCTCCTCCCTATTCCAAGAAAACCCCACCTATCCTGAAGAATATTCCACTCCCGGCTTAAACTCCAGCTATAAGACCACCCAACTTGAAACACCCTCCCCCACTACCCATTCCTCGGCCACCTCCCAACCTGTGCTGCTCATCTCTGGAGCGTTCCTGCAACTCCCTACTGGAGTGTGTACTTTGTTTTATTAAACTACTCTTTGTTTTTACCTGCTCGACCTGCACATGAATTCTTTCTCAGTCAGAGTCAAGAACCCTCTCCCAAGCTGAGATCTCAGCTAGCATGCAGGGAATCTCCTCGCACCAGATTGCAGGGCTAGAAGCTAGGACCACTGCAAAAGACAGTTCTGAGGTTGGACTCATGCTGGCTAAAATGGGATGTAGGGTGCTAGAATAAGTTAGAATGAGTTTCAGTCAGCGGGAGAGAGTCTTCTTGTTCAGCCCTGGGAGGACCTCCCAAATGAGTCTGCCACTGTGTTAACCTGGAGTTGCTGTTAATACAAAAAGACATGTTTTCCAGCTTGCATAAGGGGCATGCAATGCTTGAGCTCCACAGAACACCTTGTCATGTTAAAGGTATTTTCAGTTCTTTTGTTTTATTCATGCATGCATTCCTTCAGCAAATCGGTATTTAATTCTTACTCCATGGGCAGCTTCCTCTGCTTAAAAAAACTCCGTTTCCCACCCATATACAGTGAGTTTACTTTGAAAGTAAACAGGTTTTGTTTAAATACAAAAAAGAAAAGTGCCTATTTCCATTGCGTCCACTCCCTGTTGTTCCCTTTGCCCAAAACCATAAACTAGAGGTCACTTTTGGAATATTTTCTATTCCTGGGAACCACTGTGCTCTTGGAAAGCACTAGTTTCAGAATGCCATTGTACTCTTTATATAGTATTTTTTTTTTACAGTATTTATTGGGCACTTTTGTGGATAGCTCCATGGCAGACTCTGAGTGAATATTAAAAGCAATAACAACACAAACACATAACTTTAAGAAGAAAAAGAAGTGTTAAGACATGGTGCCTGGGCTTCAGGTACTTATAAAGGGATGCCCAAAGGCAGGGGAAATGCACGTGACTCATGCTACCTTCCCCACGCCTAGGACAGACAGCAATAGTCTTCACAACACTCCCACTGAGGTCAGAGGCGGCCCTCAGTATATTTATGGTGTGCTCTCGGCACAGTGCTCAGAGAAGTCACTGCTGGTTGTCTGGAGTTGGCAGGTAATATACAATCCATCAACCGCTTTCTATCCATGGATTTTTGACCAAGTTCAACAGAAGTTCAGGAAAGGAAGAAATGGTCATATGTGCTGGATTGGTTGGGAAAGATGCCACAGGTCAGGGCGATTCCAGCTTTACCCTGAAAGATCAATTCAGTTTGGGAAGAGGGGGTGAACAGAGAAAAAGAGAAGAATATTTGCTGTACGGAAGTTGTCTGCATTATTTTAAATGTAGTCAAATCTATGTTTCTCTCTTTTTTATTTTAAGGACACCTGGCTTTAATTTAGGAAGATCTTCCTCACCCCCAAGATCATGAAAACATTCACTTATATTTTTTTCCTAGTACTTTTATGGTTTTCTTTTTTACATGGACATATCTGATCAAGTTAAGTTCATTTTGGGATAAGGAGTATGGTAGGAATTCAGCTCTTTCATTTTTTAATGACTAGCTAGATCTCATCCCATTTGTTGAATAATCACTTAAAAAGTCTCCTTTATCATATATAAAATCCCCTTATATATGTATTCTTATTTCTAGATCCCTGATTCTTTTTCACTCTTCTGTTCATAAGTTTATTGTGAGTCCTGCTCTTTAGAAAACTCAACTAACTAGTTAAACTAAGGACATAGGATTCTTCAGACTACAGAGAGCAAGCTGTCCTAACTACCCCTGAAATGACTTAATTTTTTGAAAACTTAAATGTATGCATCTTTTTTTATATTACAGCATTATTGACATATAACTCTCATACAATACAATCTATCCATTTAAAATGTACAATTCAGTGGTTTTCAGTATATTTGCAGTATGCCCCAATCAATTTTAGAACAAAAAGAAACCCTGTCTCCATTAGCCATGACTCCCTGTTTCCTCCCAAAACCCCCCTTCCACCACCACCCCCACCAGCCCTGGCAACCACTAATCAACTTTCTGTCTCTATGGATTTGCCTCACCTGAGCATTTCATATAAACAGAATCATACAGTATGTGATCTTTTGTGTCTGGCTTCTTTCATTTAGCAGAATGTTTTTAAAATTCATCCATACTATAGCATGTGTATCCATACTTCCATTTCTTTTATTGTTGAATATTCCATAGTCTGGATACACCATACTTTGTATATCCACTCAGCAGTCGATAGACATTTTGGTCACTTCCACTGTTTGGCTATTACAAATAATACTGCTATGAACACTCATGTACAAGTTTTTGTGTGAACTATACACTTTTCAAAGGAGCATTATTTTTTGCATGAAGTCATATACTTCTTCGCAATACTAGTCCCGTGAGCAGTCTTTTCAAGAAGATTAAAAAGTTTTTTCCTCCTAGCCTTGTTTCTTTTAAGCCAAATGTAATTGTATCTGGGAGGCCTTCATCCTGTCAGCTTGTGCCAGTTTGAACACCATGAAGTCAAGTCCATTAAGTTAATTAAGCAAAAGGTGGGTGCTTGAAAGCATCCAGCAATAAGGTGACGGTGATGCTGAAGAGCAAGGTTCAAAATCACGAACGCTACACTTTATAAGTTCTTTTCTTTGCAAGAATAGGATCCAGGTTAATTTCATCCATTTATTCATGCAGTAGAGGCTCAGTTTTTAAACTAGCTTCAACATTTAAAAGGTTTCGCCTATTCATCCTGTCGTTGATAGGATGATGGCCACAGACAAGGTCCAATGAAAGAAATCAAAGCAGCAAAACAGACAATAGTTGAACAGACCCAACGGTCCCACTGGACTCTAAGTTCTTGAGAACAAGGACTACATGTTTGTGGTAGGCACACCATAAATATACTGTTTTCATCAGATACAGCTGAGGGAAGGTGGGTACAGATTCGGATCCCCAGCCTTTGCCCCCGTCCTCGCTCCACTTCATCCCACCCAGTTCTTCACCCTCGCCAGAGCCCTCGCTGCGCAGGACAGATCACGGCTTAGGCTTACGTAAGGCAGGCGGAGCTGGAAGCCTGTCTTGGTGTGTGGGGGAAGGGAGGGGGCACCACCAGCGGCAGGACACCTAATGAGCCTGCCCGGCCAGGTCCTTCAGCTGCCACTTTTGAAAAGAGACTAATTTCTTCATACTTTGGTGTTTCTACTGAGAAACACAAACACACACCAAAGAGTTTAAATACTAAATCAAATTGACCAAGTCCCAAATGTGGCTGTGGAGGTGACCAGACCCAGCAGCGATGAGCCTCTAACCCTCCTCCCAGGCCCCCGCAGTGTCACCTCACGGCCGCGCTGGGAGCAACAGAATTGAGCAGACTGGTCCACGCTGCTATTTTAAGCGCTAAGTCCAGCTGGGCGATGCTGGCGGCAGATTTGGGACCAGACAGGCGTGGGACACATCAAAGACAAACCGCAGGCAAGTTTAAAAGGCCCTTTAAGGGAAAGGCCTCTTTGCCCCTCATTAGTTAAACGTTGGTGGCCATGCCAGGCCAGAGGTGACACCTTCTTTCTGCAAGTGCCCGAAAAACCCCGGAGACTGAGAGCGTCGGCCGGGGTAGAGGCAGCATTTGGGGCTGTGCTGCTGGCTGGCTCCTTTGTACTCCTGGTCATCACTTCCCGTGTCACCTCCTCACGGGGGCGCCCCTGGCGCCCCACAGAGACCCTGAGACCCTAAGATGAATTCCTGTCCGTCTCAGCCTGCCGTGCTCTCCTCTGCCAGCAGAGGCTCGCTGCGGGGGAGGCCCAGCTGGAAGGGTGGGGGAGCCTTTTCATTAGTTGTGTGCTCAGTTTTTCTCTGGTGTCAGCTCCCAGTCTGAAGAAATTATTGTTATTTTCACCCTGTCCCAGAACAAACTGTGTCCCAGAGCTGTGACTTACACTTCCCAGTGTGCATTGCTAATTTCATGCACCATCAGGTTTCGTGTCCTCTCCCGTTTCTATTAAACTCTGTTTCCCCCTCTGGGGTGCTGGCACCTTCTGGGGAACACCCGGTGATGGGCTGGGGCTGGGGGGAGCCAGGACGGACCTGGGGAGAGCCCGTCCTCCGGCGGCACCCACCAACGCGAAGCCCGCCCTCCAGACTGCCACCTTCACGCGCAGTGCAGCCCCGGGTCGCCTGTGAAACGGCCTCTGGGGTCCCCTCCTCAGCCCCCCAGGCCGCCCCCGCCAGTGGAACTTAAATGGTACAACTTGGCAGTACCGCTTGATATATTTTAATAACTGAAAAAGAAAAAATAAATCTGTGTCCCAAACTGAGTTCAATTACACTGCTGCCCAGTACATGTTCCCTGCTCAGTGCTGTTTCATGAATTTTCCCCACATCAGAAGTGTGTAAGAGGAGAGAGGGCCCTTGTGCTTTCAAGGAGGAAGGAAATCTGTCTGAAAGCATCTTTTAAAATTAAGTTGTAATGTTTCTTAACCACAGAGAATCACAGAGAAGGAAACCTTTAATGGCCTGTGTTCTCACTGTCCGGATCACTCCTGTTGATATTAGATAAAAATTATAACTTTAGAATAGTAACACATTTATAAGGTTCGAAATTTTAAAGGGTCAAGTATAAAATAACAAGGGATAACTTCCATTCCTGCCCTTTCTAATGGCAGCAACTATCATTTATTAATAGTTTTTTATGGGTCCTTCAAGAAAAAGGATATGTACGTATATATACATTTTAAAAATTAATCAAAAAACGGGAGAGAGGTCATGCTCTATATTATGTTCTGTACCTTGCTTTTCTTCTTACTAATACATCGTGGCATTCTTTCTCCATCCACATGGTTCATTTTATCAGTGCATGGTTTTTCAACATAGGATGTGCCCTAGTTTATTTAATCAGTACCTTGTTCATGGAAAAACATCTTTTAAAGACTTCAGTGGGCTCCTTGGCAGCTTCTACGCTTTTCATCAAAAAGAGAGGAAGGGTCCCTATTTCATTCATTCAAAATCCTACGGCTCCAAAGATTATTCAGCCTGGTCCACAACACCTGGCAAATAACAACGACAGAGCAAAGCTGGGGGTTCGGGTGTGGTATGAAAAGTCATCTGCAGCGCCCCAGAATGGAGAGCACTTGAAAGGATCCCAATGGTAACGCCGACTGTGCTGGAAGACCCAGTCACGTGACAAGGCCGGGCGGGATCACCCGAGATGACATCAGGGCAGCGCTGCTTCAAACAAACTTCAGACTAACAATGTTTCAGACGCTTAGAGCATTGAAAATGCTTTATTTTATTCATAATGGGTATTTTCAGTACAGTTGCTGAGTTCACTGAGCCAGCCATGCTTTTCTATCACCAAGGTGCCTTAATATTAGGACCATCTTAATTTATATATATTATATTATATATTAATTAGTATTAATATATTATTAATGATATTGTTAATATATTAATATGCAATAATATGTTAATGATATATATGTATTGTTACAAAGAAAAACATGGGCCCAACACGGGATCACTTTTGCTGGACCAAGTCACCAAACTGGGGCTTAGCGCCCAACTTAACTGCAGCTTCAGCCTCTCCCAGGGGCGGAACTATAAGCCAATCAGTCTGGAACGTCCTGGTCACTGGTGAGGTGATCTGCATAGGAACCCCTGCTCCTCCTAAGGGACAATGACCTTACATGAAACAATCCCCAATCTCTTCTTTTGCTGGTAACGGTTCCCCCACCCTCCTGTCTATAAAAACCTTTATTTTGTACAACTCCTTGGAGCTTTTCTCTCTTTGCTAGATGGGATGCTGCCCAATTCATGAATCGCTTAATGAAATCAATTAGATTCTCAAATGTACTTAGTTGAATTTTGATTTTTTTTTTTTTTTAGTTCTCCAAGGAAAGAGACCTTTGCTTTGTCCAGTTCTAATTCTGCCAGGGAAACTGGGTGATCAGTTGAGGCAAAATTGAAACCAGCCTCATGGACCACTTGCTAACTGTGTGTCCTAGGCAGGTCACCTAACCATTCTGAGCCTATAAAATGAAGACAATGATGAGGGCCCCATAGAATTGTTGGGATGATTAGTCCAAACAATTTATGTCTACAGGAAAGCATATGGCACACTCCCACTTGGGTATTTCAACACATATCTAAGATGTTAATGTGCAAAGAGAAGTGTCTGGAAAGATGTTTACCAAAATGTTAATTTTGGTTTTCTCTGGGGGTGGGATTTCTGGAGATATTTTTTTTTTAGTTTTTTTTTCCCATACTGCTTAGGTTTGTTTATTTGGGGGATCTAATTTTCTTTTTTTTTTTTTTTTTTACAATGATCAGGAATGATTTTTACAGAAACATAAAGCCATTTTTAAAATGAAATAATTCACATAAAAAATCACACCCAGAAAGTGCTCGATCGATGGTAGATGTTATTACTGTGAAAACCTATCACAAAAAGACTGCTTGTTCAGCCCCAGGAAATCACTCGTTAACTATACTTACGATCCACAAAACCCAATCCCTAAGAAAATGGGCTTTGGACTCAGACACTCCTGGGTTTAACTCTCAGTTCTATATCTTTTTGTTCCCTTCTCAAACTTTTAAATGGTGTATCTTGAACAAAACACTTCACCACTTGTAGTTTTGATTACCCCAACTGTAAAATAAAGTGTTTTCCTCTCATCCAATCACCCGAATCCTAAACAATTCTTCAGTGTTTCAGCTTTCAGTGTTTCCACTGCCCCAAATGCATGGAATTCCTACGGAGCTTGTAGACTTTGTCACACTTTAGGGCCCTGGACACAATAATGGAACTAGTCATGGCCAACACAGCTACTTCCCTACACAGTATCTATTCTTCCCTTTATCTTTCCCAATAGAACTTGGATTTTATGCGGGGCAGCAACATGCCCAATTAAAAATACTCAAGTCTTAGGGCCATGTGACCCAGCTTGACCGATGAGATATAAGCAGTATTCTTACATCCTACAAGGCACTTCCAAGAAAACTGCTGTATCCATGATCAGGAGAGAGATATTTAGCTGACATATAGTCGTTGCCCCCTAACTCTTCCCTGTTCCTTCCTAAAGCAAGAAAATGACACTTAAAGGATCAGTAGCATCTTCACAACTATGAATGACAGAGCAAGAAAGCAGAAGAAACCAGGTCCTTGATGACTTCATGGAGATGCTATACAAATGCTGCATCATGTATCCTAGACTTCATATTACACGAGAAAAATAAACTTTGTATGGAGTAAACCACTGTTGGCAGGATTCAGTTCCATGCAGCCAAATGCAGTCCCAAGCAAATATATTATTTTATATGGTTGCTGTGAGGATTCAAATACGATAATATTTGTCATGCACTTAGCCTAGTGCCAGGAGCATAGGCATAACAATACATATTTGTTGATGAGTTCCAATTTTCTTCCTAGTAAGAGGGAATTAGGAATTGAAAATCTGTCACAGAGCACAGACATTAATAGAAAGTCAGGGACTTTATTTATTCATTTGTAAAGTTCTTAGAGTCACGCTTGTATATAAGAAGCATTTTATACACATTTGATAAATAAACATAATCCTAACAAATGTTTACTGAATGCCTACAATGTGCCAGGCTCTGTTCTAGATGCTGGCAATTCAGAAGTGAACAAGACAGTGTTCCTACTCTTAAGATATCTTCATTTTAGAAAGAGCATGAGGAGATGAACAATAAGCAGATAAATGACTATAAGAATTTGCCATGAAAGTAAAAGAGGATGGTGCGATAGAGACACAACAGCTCCTTGGGTAGGTTAAACAGGGAAGGCCTATGGGAGGCAGTGACATTGAAGGTAAGACCTAGTCCAGAAGAAGGAGCCGACTCTGCGAAGGTCATCTCTGCACGGGGAAGAACATTACAGGCAGAGGGAGGCTTGTCAAAGGCTCTATTAGGGGTAATTATGAATTTGTTTTTAAAGGTGATTCCTTAAATCACCAAACATTTGCATTTGCAACCACAGAGAGGAATGCATATGCAGGGCAAATGCACATTTTATGCTGCCTGAAACATAAGAGTTTGGGGGACCCTCTTTAAGAGAAAGAATACAAAAAGTACAAAAACAATTTGGGACTCTGAAAGAGGCCTTTACAGGTGAATGGCTCTGAAGCTTAAGCTTCATGAACTTCATGGAAGATCTATTCCTGTTTAGACTTGAGGTGATTTAAAAAAGTAGATTTCAAGTACAAATCAGGCTCTTTTGGTAGTCAGAAACCCACTTGAGTTAGATGGAGTGAAATAAGTTGACATTTATGATAAGCATCCAGTATATCTGACAGGAATCAAGGATGAAAATCTAGCTGGGCCAAATACTGGTTGCATCCTGAGACTCAAACACCAGCGGGACTCCCCATGTTTCATCTCTTCCTTTCAAAACCTATACATGTGCTTCATTCTTATCATTCTCTCTGAAGACCAGCTCCACTTGCTTTTCTGGCCCCTGGAGCAGAAAACCATGGCCAGCCATGTTACATGGTACAGCCCTGACTACCAGTTTCTATCTAGTCCAACTTCCCAGGGAAGCATTCCGCCAGACTTGAGTCAGGTGTCTACCCTCAGCTCAAAAAACAGCACCATGGCAACTAGGAGGCCCCTCAACCCTGAGATCAGGACACAGGCAGTGTGAAAAAGAGGAATCACTACGAGCTGCAGCACAAACCCAAGAGACATCTGCCTCACCTCTTAGTCACTGACTGCAGACTAGCACTGGGCAACAGAGATGTGGGAGCCACACATGCCATTTAAATTTTTCTAGTAGAGACATTAAAGAAGTGCAAAGACACAGATGCGATTAATTTTAGTGATATTTTCTATTTAACCCAACATATCCAAAATATTACTTTAACAGATGCAATACAAAAATATTTACATTCTTTTTTACATACGAAGTCTTTGAAATCTAGTGTGTGTTATACATATGGCACATCTCAATTCAGATGAGCCACAGTTCAAGTGTTCAAGAGCTACACGTGGCTAGTAGCTACCATAATAGACATGCAGGTCTGCATATCTTGGCTGAGATCTGGTTGATTCTGCTACTCATGCACCTCCCAGCAGACCCAGGTCTGTAGTGATCAAAAACAACATTCTCTTGCCTGATGCAGTTGTCATTATTGTGCGTCTGCTTTGGGGCTCAGAAAAATGTCCAGGATTAATCATCATTGGATTTTAGAGTGCACAGATCACAAGCACATGTGCTGCCAAATTGCAATCACAGACTTCTTTCTTTGAGTGATTCTTCGTACTTCCTTTATTCCAGAAATGAAATTAAAGCCTCCTTCTCTCTCCCTCTCTCTCTCTCTCCCTCTCTCTCTCTCTCTCTATCACACACACACAAGGCCCACATAAACCCAAAGCTCTATTAGCAAATTGTTCAGCCTTGGTAGGAAGGTTTTAGACTGTTTATTATATAGAGTCCATAAACCATCAGGAAAATAGATAAATGTCAAAATCCTGGTTCTCAGCTGCACTTCAGCTCAGCCACCCAACATAACAAATGCATCTCACTGAAGTGTGTTTGCTTTCTTTTCAATATGCTGCATCCAAGCAAATAGGTTCTACAAGGTATATTCCTTTTTCATTACATGTATATATTTTCGCCCAAGTTTTAGCCAACACAGATGCATATAGGTCAGATCTGCTCCATCTCATTTTGAAAGGCTAGTTTCTATTTGGGATACAGAGTTTTTAAGTGAGTTTTGTTCAAAAGACCAGACATAATTGGCTTAGAAGGGTCTTATTTTTTCTGCCTGGAGGCAATTTGTAACAGCTGCCCAGCAATTTGGTAGTTATTATGCATCAAGCACTTGTTGGGACAGACAGTGTGCTAAGCACCACAGACATGTGTCATTTAATTTTTCCAACACCACCACAGTACTCTTATTAACACCCCATTTTACAGAGGAAGAAAGTGAGGTGTGAGAAAGGTTAAATGACTTGCCCAAAGTCACATGGTTACTAAGCAATAAAATCAAGATTTGAACTCAAGTTGCCTGACTCTAAAGCTTTAGTTGCTGAGGTCTGCACAACAATCCAGGATAATTTCTGAAATAGAGGCCATATATCTCTCTTCCAGGACCCACCACTCTCACCAGAGGGCTTCTTGGGGCAGGGTGTTGGAGAAGAAAGGATAGTCAGAATGAGGTCACCAGTGGGCAGGGCTGGAGCGCAGCAAAACAGAGCTCCTCTTATGTGGGAAAAATAAAACTAGATGCGCAGAAGCCTGGGAAGGAACTCCCATCTGCCACCATTGAAACCAGCCCTGACCTTATTCAGCAGCCTTGAATAAGCCACCTGGCTTTCAGTAATGTAAAGATAATGGCTCTGCCAGGCCTCCCGGAGGGCCTGTTTGGATTAACTAGTTAATGGTTATATACTGGTTTAAATAGGCAAAAGTCCCAATAAAATCTTTACCCAGAGCTTTTTAGCACAGAACTGAGCCTCTGCGGATGATAAATGTTCAAAGAAGATCAAGCCCGGTTCAGTTTTATTGCTTTAATTGAGTCATTTGGCACTGCTAGCCTAGACAAGACAATAATAGCATGCCCACATTAATTAGCCAACGTGACTCTGAGAGATAACACCAGTAATGTTCTTAGAACCTGACTTTAATGTTGGTAATCATAGATAGGTGGAGGGCAGGCAGGAATAAATATTTGTTGAATAACTAACTGCAAGAATTCAGCACTTACTCAAGAACCTACTATGTGCCAGACAATGGATTACAAGTAGCAGGCTTTAAAAAGCCACCTCTCCGATGTCAGTATTTCACCTGGAACTGAGAATGTTACCACATCACTGTGAACGTGGATTTCTCCTTCAGTAAGTGTACAACCAGCAATAAAACAAACTAGCAAACTGTTCAAGAACTGCCTGACAGCAAACTATCAAACAATTTTTCATAGCAAAGAGAAACTGAAAATCAGACAGCAGCTCTCTTGGCACAATAGTCCTGGAAGACAGAAATCTTCACTTGCCAAACACAACATAAACAGCAGAATTTTCAGAAGCTATTTTGATAACAAATATAAATTGAAAATATGCAGAATATTTTCATCCTTTAAAAGACCACATATATTCAGATTTCTATAAGGCAAGAGTAAGTAAATTCCCAGTTACAGGTGAAAGTCATATCTAATTACATAGCACCCAGAACCCTCCTACACTATTGGTAGGAATGTCAATTCATGCAGCCACTGTGGAAAGCAGTATGGAGGTTCCTCAAAAAACAAAAAATAGAAATACTGTTCAACCCAGTAATTCCACTTCTAGGAATTTACCTGAAGAAAACAAAATCCCTGATTTGAAAAGATATTTGCACCCCTATGTTTATCACTGCATTATTTACAATATCCAAGTTATGGAAGCAACCTAAGTGTCCATCAGCAGATGAATGGATAAAGAAGATGTGGTACATATACACAATAGAATATCATTCATCCATAAAAAAAAAAAAGAAATCCTGCCATTTTCAACAACACGGATGGACCTAGAGGGTATTATACTCAGTGAAATAAGCCAGGCAGAGAAACACAAATACCATATGATTTCACTTATTTGTGGAATATAAAAACAAAACAAGAGAGAGGCTTAAAGATGGCAACGTGAGAAGTGAGACAGAAACCTCCTCCCAGAACCACATATATGAAAATATAGCAAATAAAACTAATCCTGAAAGAACAACTAGAGAGAAGACTGCAACAGATGGCCTACATCTGGGGAAAAGAGAAGACCTCACCAAAAAGGGTAAAGTAGCAAAGCCATGATCCAGTGGGACCCAAGGCCTCCCCCCACCACAGCTCACCCATCGAAGGAAGAGAAACAGAGCAAAGTGGGGATGGAGGCCTAGGACTGGTGAACACCCAGCCCTGGACATCTGCTCTGGGAGCCAAGAACCTACATTACATGGTGCTCTGCAGATTAGTGGGGTTGAAAAGCAAAGATAGGAGGGATACTTGGAGAGACTGAAATGCCACCTGCTTGTGGAGAACAGGTACCCACAACTGGTTGTGCTAGGACAAAAGAAAGGTGGGCACTTTGAAAGACTTCCCAACAGCAAGAGGGCTGCTAAAGTGGCAAGGATTACACAGAGCTTGCTGCTCAGGAGAAAGGACATATGGACAAAATCGTCCCAGCATACTCAGTCTAGCAGGTTGGGAAGATTCAGGAGCTTCAGGCACTCCATCCTCCTGGCTGGTGATGCCTGCCAAGGTACCCCACCATGATACACAGCCTGCCACTCCTTCCTCTAAGCTGTCATTGGTTTGCAAACCTGCTGCCCTTACCATTGCGACAGTCCAGCCAGAGGGTGGCCTTACCTATAGCAGCTACAGCTGTAACATAGAGGCTCCTATCTGTGTGCATGGCCCACTGGCCTTGGCAGTGGGGGCAGGCACGGAAGCCAGGAAGCAGAAAAGGGTTCTTTCCTCCCGGCAGGGTCCAGCACTGCTCACCTGCGATCCCCACCATCGTTCCAGGTGCTGGGAAGCTCCAGAGAGTAGAGCTTCTGGGCATCAGAGGATGCAGCCTACACAAAGTTATTATTCCATGTTATTCACTACAAATATGAAATGGCAAAAGAACCTGGCACAAGCCAAAATCCCATAAACACCAGAAAGAGGGTGCAGTGAAATTGCCATCACCAGTCTCCCTGATAAAGTTTTTAAAATAAAAATCATAAACATGGTCATGGAGCTGCAGAAAATATTCAAGACCTCAGGGAGGACTTCAAGAAAGAGACAGAAACTTTGAAAAATGTATCTGAAATGAAACATACAATGGAGGGATTTAAAAGCAGATTAGATGAGGCACAGGAGGTGGTAAATAAAAGAGAAATTAGAGAACAGGAATACAAAGAAACTGAGGCACAGAGAGACAAAAGGCTATCTAGGAATGAAAGAATAGTAAGAGAACCGTGTAACCAATCCAAATGGAGCAATATTCGCATTACAGGGGTACCAGAAGAAGAAGAAGAAGAGAGAAAAGGGGATAGAAAGTGTCTTTGAGGAAGTAATTGCTGAAAACTCCCCAGATCTGGGGAACGAAATGATCTCTCAGGCCATGGAAATGCACAGATCTCCCAACACAAGGGACCCAAGGAAGAAAACACTAAGACATATAATAATTAAAGTGGCAAAGATCGAGGACAAGGACAGAGCACTAAAAGCAGCCAAAGAGAGAAAAAAGATCACAAACAAAGGAAAATACATCAGGCTATCATCAGACTTCTCAGCAGAAACCATACAGGCCAGAGGGAATGGCATGATATATTTAATGAAATGAAACAGAAGGGCCTTGAACCAAGAATATTGTACTCAGCAAGATTATCATTTAAATTTGAAGCAGGGAATAAACAATTTCCAGATAAGCAAAAGTTGAGGGAATTTACCTCCCACAAACTATCTCCACAGTGTAACTTGGAGGGACTTCTCTAGAAGTAAGGCTAATTAGCTGTCACCAGAGAAAATAAACCACAGTAAAGGAAGTAGACCAATTAATTACTAAGAGAATGCAAAATTAAGTTAACTACCCCAAAAATCAGTCAAGGGATACACAAAGAGTACAGAATATGACACCTACTATATAAAGAGTGGAGGAGTAAGAAAAAGAAGGGAGGGGGGAAAAAAGAACCTTTAGATTGTGTAGGGAATAGTGTATTAAGTGAGTTAAGTTAAATATTAAAGAAGCTACCCTTGAACCTTTGGTCACCAAGAACCTAAAGCCTGCAATGGCAATAAGTGCATATCTACCAATAATCACCCTAAATGTAAATGAGTTGAAGGCACCAATCAAAAGACATAGAGTCACTGAATAGATAAAAAAAAAACAAGCCCATCTAGATGCTGCCTACAAGAGACTCACTTCAAACCCAAAGACATATAAAGACTAAAAGTGAAGGGATGGAAAAAGATATTTCATGCAACTAGTAGGGAGAAAAAAACAGGAGTTGCAGTACTTGTATCACACAAAATAGACTTCAAAACAAAGAAAGTAACAGGAGACAAAGAAGGATACTACATAATGATAAAGGGGTCAGTCCAACAAGAGGATATAACCATTACAAATATCTATAAACCCAACATAGGAGCACCTACATATGTGAAACAAACACTAACAGAATTAAAGGAGGAAATAGAATGCAATGCATTCCTTTTAGGAGACTTCAGCACATCACACTCCAAAGGACAGATCAACCACACAGAAAATAAGGAGACAGAGGGACTGAACAACATATTAGAACAGATGGACCTAACACTGGAGAACACTTCAACAAAAGCAGCAGGATACACTTTCTTCTCAAGTGCACATAGAACATTTTCAAGAATAGATCATATACTAGGCCACAGAAAGAACCTCAGTAAATTAAAAAAGACAGAAATTGTACCAACCAGCTTCTCGGATCACAAAGTTATGAAACAAGAAATAAATTACACAAAGAAAACAAAAAAGCCCACAAACACATGGAGGCAAACAATATGCTCCTAAATAATCAATGGATCAATGACCAAATAAAAACAGAGATCAAGCAATGTATGGAGACAAATGACAACAATAACTCAACACAACAAAAATCTGGGATGCAGTGAAGGCCGTGCTAGGAGGGAAGTATAGTGCAATACAGGCCTACCCCAGGAAAGAAGAACAATCCCATATGAACAGTCTAAACTCATAATTAACAAAACTAGAAAAAGAAGAACAAATGAGGCCCAAAGTTAGTACAAGGAGGGACATAATAAAGATTAGAGCAGAAATAAATAAAATAGAGAAGTATAAAACAATAGAAAGGATCAACAAAAGCAAGAGCTGGTTCTTTGAGAAAATAAACAAAATAGATAAACCCCTAGCCAGACTTATCAACAAAAAAAGAGAGTCTACTCACATAAACAGAATCAGAAATGAGAAAGGAAAAATCACTATGGACAGCACAGAAACACAAAGAACTATTAGAGAATACTATGAAAAATTGTATGCTAATAAACTGGATAACCTAGAAGAAATGGACAGCTTTCTAGAAAAATACAACCTTCCAAGGCTGACTCAGAAAGAAACAGAAAATCTCAACAGACCAATTACCAGCAATGAAATTGAACTGGTAATGAAAAACCTACCTAAGAACAAAACGCCTGAACCAGATGACTTCACCGCTGAATTTTATCAAACATCTAGTGAAGACCTAATACCCATCCTCCTTAAGGTTTTCCAAGGAGTAGAAGAAGAGGGAATACTTCCAAATTCATTCTATTAGGCCAGCATCACTCTAATACCAAAACCAGGCAAAGACACCACAAAAAAAGAAAACTACAGACCAATATCCCTGATGAACATAGATGCAAAAATACTCAACAAAATATTAGCAAACCGAATTCAAAAATACATCAAAAGGATCATCCATCATGATCAAGTAGGATTTATTCTAGGGATGCAAGGATGGTTCAACATTTGAAAATCCATCAACATCATCCACCACATCAACAAAAAGAAGGACAAAAACCACATGATCATCTCCATAGATGCTGAAAAAGCATTTGACAAAATTCAACATCCATTCATGATAAAAACTCAACAAAATGGGTATAGAGGGCAAGTACCTCAACATAATAAAGGCCATATACTTAACAGTGAGAAGCTGAAAGCTTTTCCTTTAAGATCGGGAACAAGACAAGGATGTCCACTCTCCCCACTTCTATTCAACAGTACCAGAGGTCTTCGCCACGGCAATCAGACAACACAAAGAAATAAAAGGCATACAGATTGGCAGGGAAGAAGTTAAACTGTCCCTGTTTGCAGATGATATGATATTATACATAAAAAAACCCTAAAGAATCTACTTCAAAACTACTAGATCTAATATCTGAATTCAGCAAAGTTGCAGGATACAAATTAATACACAGAAATCTGTGGCATTCCTGTACACTAACAATGACCTAGCAGAGAGAGAAATCAGGAAAACAATTCCATTCAAAGTTGCATCAAAAAGAATAAAATACCTAGGAATAAACCTAACCAAGGAAGTGAAAGACCTATACTCCAAAAACTACAAGACATTCATGAGAGAAATTAAAGAAGATAGCAATAAATGGAAACACATCCCGTGCTCATGGATAGGAAGAATTAATATCGCCAAAATAGCCATCCTGCCTAAAGCAATCTACAGATTCAATGCAATTCCTATCAAAATACCAACAACATTCTTCAATGAACTGGAGAAAATCATTCTAAAATACATATGGAACCACAAAAGACCCCATATAGCCAAAGCAATCCTGTGAAGGAAGAATAAAGCTGGGGGATTATGCTCCCCAACTTCAAGCTCTACTGCAAAGCCACAGTACTCAAGACAATTTGGTACTGGCACAAGAACAGACCCATAGACCAATGGAACAGACTAGAGAGCTCTGATATAAACACAACCATATATGGTCAATTAATATATGATAAGGAGTCATGGATATACAATGGGGAAATGATAGCCTCTTCAACAGCTGGTGTTGGCAAAACAGGACAGTTACATGCAAGAGAATGAAATTGGATTATTGTTTAACCCCATACACAAAAGTAAACTCAAAATGGGTCAAGGACCTGAATGTAAGTCATGAAACCATAAAACTCTTAGAAGACAACATAGGCAAAAATCTCCTGAATATAAGCATGAGTGACTTCTTCCTGAATGCATCTCCTCGAGCAAGGGAAACAAAAGCAAAAATGAACTCATGGGACTACATCAAACTAAAAAGTTTCTGTATGGCAAAGGACACCGTCAATAGAACAAAAAGGCACCCTACGGTATGGGAGAATATATTTGTAAATGACATATCTGACAAGGGGTTAACATCCAAAATACATAAAGAACTTACAAGCCACCACACCCAAAAAGCAAATAACCCGATTAAAAAATGGGCAGAGGATATGAAGAGACAGTTCTCCAAAGAAGAAATTCAGATGGCCAACAGACACATGAAAAGATGCTCCACATCACTAATCATCAGGGAAATGCAAATTAAAACCACAATGAGATACCACCTCACACCAGTAAGGATGGCCAACATCGAAAAGACTAAGAACAACAAATGCTGGTGAGGATGCGGAGAAAGGGGAACCCTCCTACCCTGCTGGTGGGAATGTAAGTTAGTTCAACCATTGTGGAAAGCTATATGGAGGTTCCTCAAAAAACTAAAAATACAAATACCATTTGACCCGGGAATCCCACTCCTTGGAATTTACCCAAAGAACTTCTCTGATTCAAAAAGATATATGCACGCCTATGTTTATTGCAGCACTTTTTACAATAGCCAAGATATGGAAGCAACCTAAGTGTGCATCAGTAGATGAATGGATAAAGAAGATGTGGTAAATATACATAATGGATTACAATTCAGCCATAAGAAGGAAACAAATCCTGCCATTTGCAACAACATGGATGGAGCTGGAGGATATTATGCTCAATGAAATAAGCCAGGCGGAGAAAGACAAGTGCCAAATGATTTCCCTCATTTGTGGAGTATAACAATGAAGCAAAACTGAAGGAACAAAAGAGTAGCAGACTCAGAGACTCCAAGCTGGAACTAGTGGTTACCAAAGGAGAGGGGTGTGGGAGGGTGAGTGGGGAGGGTGGGAGCAGGGGATTTGTCGGGGTTTCTAGCCTCTCTCCTGCCGGTCCTGCTCACTGTCAGGATTGCAAGCTCTTTGTGTTACAAGCTCTTTCCGTGACACTCCGAGCCAGCGGAGGGAAAGGAAGGGAGGGAGAGGCGCGCCGACAAGGCGGAGCAAGGGAGGTAAGAGCCGACTGTCCGCCCGTTTCCGCAGCCTCTGTCGTTCACCGCTCGCTGCTCGCCATTCGCCGGAGACAATCAGATGTGACAGGGAGTTCAGTCGAAGCAAGAACTCATTTGTTGGGGCTCAGGGCACAGAATATATAGGGTATGGTCTCTTCTGATCGGTTACACCCCACGCTAACAAGGCGACTTTCAATTTTCCAATCACGCACAGAGTTGTGCGCATGCGCAGTTGTCTCTGACATAAGAAGCGGACCTGAGTGGGTGCAGCTGAAACCCAGAGGGCTCTGAGCGGCCACTCCTGCAGTGCGGCTAAGTTCTCAGCGGCCATCTTGGTGGCATGGCTGAGATTCAAAGGCAGTTCCCCACAGGGATTGTGGTGTATTATGTTTAGTACACATGGTGTGGGGAATCACGGGGAAAACAGTGTAGCACAGAGAAGACAAACAGTGAATCTGTGTCATCTTACTACACTGATGAATTGGGGTATGAGTGGGGACTTGATAATATGGGTAAATATAGTAACCACATTGTTTTTTCATGTGAAACCTTCATAAGAGTGTATATCAATAATACCTTAATAAAAAAAAAATCAGTGAAAGCAGAAGCAGGTTTTTTGAGAAAATTAACAAAATAGATAAACCCCTAGCCAGACTTATCAAGAAAAAAAGAAAGTCTACTCACATAAACAGAATCAGAAATGAGAAAGGAAAAATCAGTATGGACACCACAGAAATACAAACAATTATTAGAGAATACTGTGAAAAATTATATGCTAACAAATTGGATAACCTAGAAAAAATGGACAACTTTCTACAAAAATACAGCCTTCCAAGACTGAACCAAGGAAGAAACAGAAAATCCGAAGAGGCCAATTACTAGCAATGAAATTGAATTGGTAATAATGAAACTACCTAAGAACAAAATGCCTGGACCAGATGGCTTCACTGCTGAATTTTATCAAACATTAGGTGAAGACTGAATACCCATCCTCCTTAAAGTTTTCCAAAAAGACAAAGAGGAGGGAATACATCCAAACTCATTCCATGAGGCCAGTATCACTCTAATACCAAAATCAGGCAAAGACACCACAAAAAAAGAAAATTATAGACCAATATCCCTGATGAACACAGATGCAAAAATACTCAACAAAATATTAGCAAATCAAATTCAAAAATACATAAAAAAGATCATCTGTCATGATCAAGAGGGATTTATTCCAGGAATGCAAGGATGGTACAATATTAGAAAATCCATCAACATCATCCACCACATCAACAAAAAGAAGGACAAAAACCACATGATCATCTCCACAGATGCTGAAAAAGCATTTGACAAAATTCAACATCCATTCATGATAAAAACTCTCAACAAAATGGGTATAGAGGGCAAGTACCTCAACATAATAAAGGCTATATATGACAAACCCACAGCTAACATCATACTTAACAGTGAGAAGCTGAAAGGTTTTCCTTTAAGATCGGGAACAAGACAAGGGTGCCCACTCTCCCCACTTCTATTCAACATAGTACTGGAGGTCCTAGCATGGCAATCAGACAACACAAAAAATAAAAGGCATCCAGATTAGCAAGGAAGAAGTTAAACTGTCACTGTTTGCAGATGACATGATATTGTACATAAAAACCCTAAAGAATCCACCCCAAAACTACTAGAACTAATAACTGAATTCAGTAAAGTTGCAGGATTCAAAATTAATACACAGAAATCTGTTGCATTTCTATACACTAATGATGAACCAGGAATTTACCTGAAGAAAACAAGATCCCAGATTCAAAAAGACATATGCACCCCTATGTTTATTGCAGCACTATTTACAATAGCCAAGACATGGAAGCAACCTAAGTGTCCATCAGTAGATGAATGGATAAAAAACAGGTGGTACATATACACAATGGAATATTATTCAGCCCTAAGAAGAAAACAAATCCTACCATTGGCAACAACATGGATGAAGCTAGAGGGTATTATGCTCAGTGAAATAAATCCAGGCGGAGAAAGACAAGAACCAAATGGTTTCACTCATTTGTGGAGTATAACAACAAAGCAAAACTGAAGAAACAAAACAGCAGCAGAGTCACAGACTCCAAGAAGGGATTAGCAGTTACCAAAGGGAAAGGGACTGGGGAGGATGGGTGGGAAGAGATGGACAAGGGGGAAAAAGGGGCATTCCGATTAGCAGACATATGTTGGGGGGGGCACGGGGAGGGCTGTACAACTCAGAGAAGACAAGTAGTGATTCTACAGCATCTTACTACGCTGATGGACAGTGACACTATTGGGGTATGTGGTGGGGACTTGATGATGTGGGGAGTCTAGTAACAATGATGTTGCACATGTAATTATAGATTAATGATACCAAAAGAAAAAAAAAAAAAAAAGAAAGAAGCCAGGTGGAGAAAGATAAGAACCAAATGATTTCACTCATTTGTGGAGTATAACAACAAAGCAAAACTGAAGGAACAAAACAGCAGCAGACTCACAGACTCCAAGAAGGGGTTAGCAGTTACCAAAGGGAGGGGTTGGGGAGGGCGGGTGGGGAGGGGGAAGGAGAAGGGAAATGAGGGCCATTATGATTGGCACACGTGGTGTGGGGGGTTCATGGGGAAGACAGTGTAGCACAGAGAAGACAGGAAGTGACTCTGTGGAATCTTCCTATGCTGATGGACAGTGACTGCAATGAGGTGTGTGGGGGGACTTGATAACATGGGTGAATGTAGTAACCACAATGTTGCTCATGAAACCTTCCTAAGAGTGTATATCAATGATGCCTTAATAAAAAACGTAAAATAAAAAATAACAGTAGACTCATGAACACGGAGAAGTGACTGGTGGTTACCATGGAGGAAGGGTTGAGGTGGGTGGGTAGGTAGGGTGAGGGGGTTAAAGGGGCACAAAAATTCTCAAACATAATATAAGTTGGTCATGGGGATAGTAGCACAGCATGGAAAATACAGCCAATGATTCTGTAACATCTTCCTATGTTGACAGATAGTAACTGCACTAGTGGGGGTGAGGATTTAATAATACGGGTGACAGTTGAACCACTGTGTTGTATCCTTGAAACCAGTATAAGATTGCATATCAAATATATTTCAATTAAAAAAATTACGTAGTGCCCTCTCTCCAATTCTTACCTGTTTGGAAAAATGTGAAATGTGTAAGTATCCATAGAAATAACCAGGCAATTGTCCAGCTGGTTTCAAAGGTGACTAGACCTATTAATCATTCAACGCCTTAGGTCATTTGAGATAAACACAAGAGAAGTAATTGCCAGGCTACAGTCTTTTCTCAAACCATAATTTGTTCATTCATTCTATTATTCATTCAACTAGTGTAAACTGATGGTCTACTGTAGGCCAGGCACTGTTCTAGGCATAAGTGAAGCATGAAACAGAGATCACCTGTCCTAGGGAATTTACATTTCAGCAACCCCTCTCAAATGACCAGTAACCAAGTGTGCTTCAGTTTGTAACAAAATAAAATAGCCTTTTGGGCTAGTACTCAGATTTCCTTAGGTTGGTTCATTCTTCCAGCAAATACTAACTACTGGACCCTTGTATCTATCAAGATGGGGACCGTGACAGAGCTCATTGTCTAGATGCAAACATACAGCATTTATAGAACAATACATCACTACCAGGCATTAAATACCATGAGCAAAGCAGACAGAATGCTGTGAAAACTCAGAAAAGAAAATTCAGCATCATGGAGCAGATACGCAAGTGGTATTTGAATTAGGATTTAAAGGATGAGCATACTTTGCACATGTAAAATAAGAGTCAGGAGGGAGGCAGGGCATACTGGGATGAAGGGGCAGGCTATAACTGATCAAAAATAACATCTTTTTTCTAATATACATGTTGGTAAAACAAACTTTTGAAAGATGCTATAGAGTGAATGTGTCACCCCAAAATTCATATACTGAGCTTTAATCCCCAGTGACACGGTATTTGGAGGTGGGGCCTTTGGGAAGGAATTAAGTCATGGGGTAGAACCAGATGACGGGATTAGTGCCTTATAACCAGGCAACTGTCCGGCTGGTCCATCAGGAGAGTCAGGAGGGAGGCAGTTTCCCTCTACCTGCCATGGGAGGAGGGTACAGCAAGAAGTATTCTCTAAGCCAGGAAGAGGGCTGGCTATGTTGCCACCCTGAGCTCACCCTTGTAGCCTCCAGAACTGTGAGAAATAAACCTTTGTTGTCTAAGCCACCCGGTCTCTGGCATCTTGTTGGAGCAGCCCAAACTGACTTAAGACCAAAGCAAAGATTTCAACTTTGCTTTAAAACTTCTTTATCCAAATAAAGTTTAAAGGACCTATTGTCCCCAGTTCAACTGAACACTCAAGGTCAAGCTACAGTGAAAAGTCAAAAGGGTGGGAAATTGGTTTTATCTCACATGCCTACTTGGAAGTGGCTGCTAGAAGTGTTGCGTTGCAAAGAATTCTAAGGCTTCATTAAGGGTTTGGCAGGAAAGGGCCTGTGATCGATTAGTGATGTCTGCCACAGGTACAGGATTCAGATGTGCTGATCGATTTGTTTGCCATCCCTGGATTAAGATCAGATGTCTGAATTGCCTGGGGAGGAATGCTCTGCCATAGTGGTTTTAAAACCATTTTAGCAGTAGAACTCTTTGTTCAAATGAAATCTTACTAAAAATTTCAGTATTTTAAAGAGTGGAAACAGGGACGTGAGATGCCTGGAGTCCCAGCTCACGTACACTAGGGGTACCAGAGCATAGCCAGAAAAATCCCCACCTTATGAGACTGCTGCTTTCTGTGTTACAAGGAGAATGGCATTTAATAATCTGTTTGGTTAATATTAAATTCCACAAGAGGAGTGATAATAATTCTACACATTTTTAATAGATGCAAAAACTGAGAACCAGAGAGGTTACATCATAAGCCCAAGGTTCTCGACAGATGGTTGGCGATAAAGTCAAGAACTAGAAGCCAAGCCTCCTCCTGCTGACTTGGGACAGGATGTCAAATGTCCCCACCTCGGCAGCTGCATCAGAGCATGCCATGGGCTGGACACAGGGGACTTCAGAGGCAGAGAGCTGAGCTGGGTTGAAATAAACATGAGGAAAAGAGGATAATCCTGCCCCTCTGTCTGAAATTCTGCCCCACTCTGCCTTCACCCACACATCACTGCCACAACCCCTTTGCTGCTGACACATTAGAGGTCTGCAGTCCTGAGCTGCTCAGGGCTCCAGCGTGGACTCAAGTGGCCTTCTCACTTCCTGTGACTCGCAGGAGCTTCAGCAACCTGAGCATGCCCTCCTCCCCACCTTTCCTCAGCTGTTTCTAAGGAGAGCCTGGCATCTGTGCCTGGACTGGAGCATGGGATGCCCGCAAGGGACTGACACGGGGTGGTCTATGTGAGTCCTCACAGAAGGCATTGTACAAGTGAAGTCTTTGTAAGCGCACTTTTCTTATCTCGCCACACCCACCCTGTTCAGCATTGCCACTATCACTTGCAGCCTGGACCACGGTGGCAGCCTCCCTCCCACCTCTTCTCCCCGGGCCCAGTCCGGCCTCACCATGATCCCTTCCGCTTCCACATGGCTGGCAGAGATCTTTCAATAACGCAAATCTGATCAGGTCACTCTGCTGAAAAGCCTTAACAGCTTCCCATTCCTTAGCATACTCAGTGGAAAGAGCATTAACTTGTGAGAAAGTGTGTGTGTGTGTGTGTGCACATGTACACTTGAACAAACGAGGGTGGTTTATGGTATTTAAACTGGAACGTGACAATACTATGGGCTCCATTTGATATGCAACAGGGTATATTTATTAATTCATGTATGTTTATTAGGTCCTGCCTCATCCCATAAAGGAACTGGAGTGGCCAGGTGTACACAGTGTTTCCTGGGCAGGCAACGAGAGGAACCTTTTCAGCTATGTTCTGGAAACTTCAATCCTGTGGTATAAATCAAATACAGTGTAAAATAATAATAAGCTAGTGTTTTATTATCCTAAACACCCTGAAAGGAAACTAAGGGATGAGATGCTTGCAGAGGTGCACAGCATCAAGATGATTTCCAGACCACCCAAAGGGCATTCCAAAGTACATTCTGAGAAACTGAGTCATCCCCTAAGGCAGTAGCCTGTGTGTCAATATCATCCCAGCAGTGTCCCTAATTCAAGGGTCCTTCCCCAACCATATCCTCACAACTTAGCAAAAGCCCCCTTCTGATCCTTTTTCCTCCGTGGCCCCATATTATACATATAAAGTATTTATTTTAAGTCCTTTTTAAATTTTTTTTTGAGAAAGAACAAAGGTAGAGGCATCACATTCCAATTTCAAACTGCATTACAAGGCTAAAGTCATCAAAACAATATGGTATTGAATTAAACCAATGCACAGACAAGGGAACAGAAGAGAGTCCAGATATAAACCCACACACATATGGTCAAATAATTTACAACAAAGGAGCTAAGAATATGTAATGGAGAAAGGACAGTATCTGTAATAGAAGGGACTGGGAAAACTGGACAGCCACGTGCAAAAGAATGAAACAGGACCACTGTCTTACACATCATACAAAAATTAACTCTCAGTGGTTGAAATAGAATCTAATAATGAGGGAACAATCAGACAAATTCAAAGTGTGGGACATTCCAAAACAAAGAAACAAAACCAAACTGTTCTGGAATCCTTAAAAATGTCAAGGTTATGAAAGACAAGAGAAACAGCCAAAACCAGATTAACAAGGTCACAAAACATTCAAGCACATACCCACCCCCCCACACACACACTACTTAAACACACACACATACATAATAGAATTTCTGATGAGACAATCCCTTCTCCAAGGGGGAGCTGTTCTAGATTGAAAGAGACTAAAGAGCAGGATTACTAAATACAATGTGTGATACTTGATTGGATCCTATAGTTTTTGTAAAGGCCGTCAAGTATATTACTGGGACATTGGGGAACCGTTAAACATACTTTTGTAGATATTATTGTATCTGTAGTAAATTTAGGGGTATAGTGGTATTTTTATGGTTTAATGGAAAGAAAATATTTTTGTTTTTAGGATATAGTGCTGAAGTATTGGGAGTGAAATGTCACTACTGTGATTGTCAGAAATTTCATTAAAAAGTCATAGATAAATATGAGAGAGAATAACTGTAGTAAGCTGTTAACAACAACAGAAATTAACACAAAATGGACTAAAGACTTTGAATGTAAGACCTGAAGCCATAAAACTCCTAGAATTTGAAAACATAGGCAGTAAGCTCCTTGACATCATTCTTGGTGATGATTTTTTAGATTTGATGCCAAAAGCAAAGGAAATAAAAGGAAATAAACAAGTAGGATGACATTAAACTGAAAAGCTTCTGACAGCAAAGAAAACCATCAACAAAATGAAAAGGCAACCTACTGAATGCAAGAAAATATTTGCAAATCATTTATCTGATAAGGAGTTAATACCCATATTATATAAAGAACTCATACACCTCAATAGTAAAAAAAGAAAAATACTCAAAATTTAAAATGGGCAAATCAAATTTTTAAATGGGCAGAAGATCTGAATAGACACTTTTCCAAAGAAGACAAACAGATGGCCAACAGACACATGAAAAGATGCTCAGAACCACGAATCATCAGGAAATGCAAATCAAAACCCCAATGAGGTATCACCTCACACTGGTGAGAATGGTCACCATCTAAACACAAGAAGTAACAAGTGTTGGAAAGGAAGCGGAGAAAAGGGGACCCTCCTGCACTGTTGGCGGGCATGTAAATTGCTGCAGCCACTATGGACAGCAATATGGAGGTTTCTCAAAAAACTAAAAATAGAAATACCATATGACCCAGAAATTCCAGTTCTGGGAATTTACCCAAAGAAAACAAAATCGCTGATTTGAAAAGACATATGCAATTCCTACGTTTATTGCAGCATTATTTACAATAGCCAAGAAATGGAAACAGCCTAAGTGTTCATCAATGGATGAATGAATAGAGATAATATGGTTTTGGTCTGGGGGGGTGGAGGGAGTGTGGATAATGGGGTACAAAAATTCTCAATCATAATATAAGTTGGTCACAGGGATGGTGGTCCAGCATGGAGAATATAGCTAAGGATACTGTAACATCTTTCTATGTTGACAGATAGTAACTGCACTATTGTTAGGGTGAGGATTTAATAATGTGAGTAACTAGTGAACAATATGTTATACACTTGAAACTAATATAAGATTGTATATCAACTATACTGAAAAAGAAGAAAATGTGTACACACACACCCACCCCCCCACACACACACACATGGAATACTATTCAGCCATTAAAAAGGAACGAAATTTTGCCATTTGCAACAACATGAATGGACTTGAAATACATTACACTAAGTGAAATAAGTCAAGAGAGAAAGACAAATGCCATATGAACTCACTTTACATGTGAAATCTAAACAAAACAAAATGAAAAACCAAGCTCGTTGATATAGAGAATATAATGGTCATTGCTAGAGGGATGGGGTGTGGGGCTGGGTGAAATGGGTAAAGGTAGTCAAAAGGTACAAAATTCCAGAAAAGGAAAGTACTTATTTCAAATTAGGCAACACACAACATTTCAAAATTCCAAAGGGACAAGAGTGCCTATAAGTAAGGCTCCTTCCCAGCTCTGTCTTTCAGCCACCCCGATGCCCTCTCCAGAAGTGATCGCTGCTATTAGTTTCTAGAAATGGTCTCTGCATATATCACTCTAAATATTTGCAGTTTTTATTTTCATTCAAATATTGGAATTCTATTCACAGCACCCTATGCCTTGCTCTCCCCCGCCATCTTCCTTTTTCTCTCAGTTTCTCTTGAGGCCCAGCTTCATGCTGGGATCATCAGGACCTGTGATGGGCCATGTCCTTGGGATTTTTCATGGGCAGGAGGAATTTGGTTCCAGCTAATCCAAAACTGTCTGACTCGGAGCTGGGGAGTTGGCCTGTTATTTCTCCGGCTGACCCTGAAGTTCCTCCTCGGGGAAGGGCGAGTCTGGGGGCAACAGGGCCAACCTGGGGTCAGACAATAAGCACCAGCCTTTCTCTGCGTATCACTCAGGGACACTAGTTTATTTTTAGAACTTTCAAATAAAGTTTTTAATTGCACATGAAGTTCATGAATGTATTTCTGCTGGAAAAAAGGTCAAACAATACAGTTGAAGTAAAACCCCTTTAACTCTGTACCCAGAAGTATCCACTGTAGCTTTCGTGGGTTATATGCGAATGTATTTAAAGTTCTTACCACAGTGCCTGGTATACTGGTTCGTATCATGTCCATGAGGATATCACCTTTCACGCTGAGAAATGACTTTAAAGAGCAGTTAGTGCTCTAAGCAGGTTCTGCTACCATCCTAGGACATCCAGCAGTTGGTTTTTAAAATAATTATTTTTCCCCACTAGTGTGTTGTAAGGAAGCTTCCTTTCAGCTTAACTCCTTAGAAATGTTACTTATGAAATGCACTAGTTCTCATGGGCTTCGTGGTGAGCATGAAGGGAGTTCCTGGGCAGTTTTCATGTGCTTCGTCCAGGCCACAGAGCTGAGACTGAGTGCATCACCTCCCCACTCTGCTACCAGCCCTCCCTTCACAGATGGTGCCGACCCTGCCGGGGTCCCAGGTCAGGCACTTGGAAGTCGGTCTTGAGGCCGCCTTTCCTATTGCCCACCCTCAGACCCCCAGCAAGCCCTGGTGGAGCCACCTGCAGGTTCTCTAGCTTCGCCAGCACCTCCCACCTGGGCCCCGCCGCAGTCTCCGGCTGGTCCCCCTGCCTCCACCCCTGCCTTCCACAGTCCGTGGTTCCCAGTCTGGCGAGGCACTTACAGTCAGATCACTTCCCTCTCCTGCTTAAAACACGTCACTGCTGCCTGTTGCCTTCAGCGTAAAATCCAGGCTCCACGGCAAGGCTGGCAAGGCTCTCCCTGACCGCCCACTGTAAGCAGCCCACCCTCTCCGGTTGCCCTGGGTCATACCGCATTGCTCATTCCCTTCCAGGTCTCTCTCTACTCTGGTTCACTGTCTGTGCCCTACAAAACGGTGGGCTCCGCGCGGGCGGGCGCGCGCTTGTCTTGTCCCGTCGCTGTTCGGCCCCCAACATCTTGCGCAGAGGCGCACAGTACACACTTGCTGAATGAAGGAACTCATGAATGAATGTGTCAAGGGAGTATCTGAAGGAATATGGAGGAAAATGAAGAGGAAACCTCCAGGGGAATGTGGTTGGAAGAGACACTCCAAGGGAGGAGTCCCCAGAGAGCTCCTTTCCGTCCAGGAGCCTGAATCCACGCAGCCACTGCCTCCGGCCACTCACCAGGGGGCCCACTGAGTTGCCATGACAACAGAGGACTGCGGGGGAGTCCAGGAGGCACATCTGGGGAGTGGGCGTGGGGCCCAGGGGCCCCCGGCTGCGCCCTTGCTCCGCCCGCCTCTGCGCCCCTCCCGGCTCCCGCCCCGGCCTCACTGGCACATCCCAGCAAGGGCTCCCTTCCGTCGGTCCTCTCCTCTGTTTTCTCGCCCCCGCTGTGGAAGGCCTCATCTTTGTCTCAAGTCCAGGCCCACAAACCGGCCAGAGAGCAAAGGAGAAAGACCCTCTGACGGCTCACACTTTCAAGACTGTCTTAAGAATGTTATCTTTTTAAATACCACTTGGTTAGTCTAACTGGTCATCTCCTGGAGCTGTCCAGTCTCTATTGGCTGCCCTTTCTGTCCCCGTAAAGAAGCAAAACCCAGCTTTTCCTCCCCCAAAGATAAGAGCCTTTTGAAGCCTGCTGCAAAGTACTTTGTGGCATTTATTAAAACAATGGCAGTGGTACTTTTCAGACAACAGTATTTACCACGTGAATGTGTGACACGCATCAGTTCTCTCAATCCTCATAACCGCCCTGGAAACGAGTATCACAGTCGCTCTTTACAGGCACGGAAACTGAGGCTCGGTCACAGTTCCTGGGGTCACAGTTCCTGGGGTCACAGTTCTAAGAGGCCAAAGTTCAATCTGAACACTGCGCTCTTAGACGAAACCCAAGCCATCGGCCACCACCGTGTACTGAGAGGCACACACGGCCACCCGGAATGACACCCTCGGCTTCCCCAGCCCAGCCAGGCCCTTGGGTCCTCGTGCGCCCCCCTCCCCCCCCAGGGAGGCCGGCAGTCGTTGGCTCTGGCCCCGTGCCTTGCCACCCCTACAGGGATCTGACAGGACTTACTCAGTGAGAACAAAGGCAGTGTTTTTTAGCCCCTTAGAAACCCTGACTCCTTGCCACACAAGCCGCCCCGTGGATTGGCTGCTACCATGGCAACCGGCTGCCATCCCTGTCCAACTATGTCACCCAGACTGCAGTGCCTCCGTGTCCACTTCCTGCCCAAGCTCCCAGCCTGCCAGCCCAGCCCCTGTGACCTCCAGGCAGCTCTGAATGCCTACGCTTTCTAATTACAGCAGCCTTTCAATTCCCTGACCCTGTGGGAACCTTTGTAATCTCCATTGAACTTCTCTTCCCAAAAGCCCTTTGTCACACTGGCGCCTCTGCTCTTTCCCTGTGCTTTATGAAGTACCAGTTGTGAATCTAGCCTGGCCCCGGCACGCCTGCACACCCCAGTGGGCAGATAACTTGGACACACATATTCCAAACATCCGGGACTTAGTGTCTGGCACCGAGATCTGTCTGCTGCAGCTGTGACCTTGTAGGGGGTCTACAGTGGCCTGATTTCAAGCCTGATGTTTTTGTTTATCCACTTCTTCATTCACTGACTCATGCACACCTACTATGTTCCAGGCACTAGGAATACCGTGTTAAACAGGATGAAATAGAACCTTACATTTTCCTGGGGCAGACAGGTGATAAAAGTAAACAGGTAAAAAACCAATAAGTATAATTTGGGATGGTGGTAAGTGTAATGAAGGTAAAGGAGCTGAGGAGCTCCGATCCGGCCATGGACGTTTTCCTCTGTCCTTGTCTAAGCTCCCCACTTGCAGAGGGAGGGGCCATCCAGATGAAGGGAGGAGATGGTGGCTTGATGTCCAGCGGGCAAGTTTGGATGCAAGTGTCAGAGACTAAACTCAGGGAAAGGGTTCCTTAGGCAGTCATGCAGGGAGGGGCCTGAGGCCTGAAAGTCATCAGGACTCTATCCCCATCTCTTCCCTCTCTCAGGCCTCCAGCCTCCTTCAGTTCCCTCGCGGTGGCTTTTCCCATAAGACAGGAAGTTGGCTGCTGACAGATCCTATGAATTTCACTTTTCACAGCCTGGGTCCTGGAAGACAGCCTGACCTCAGGGATTCTCTCATCTAAGACCGGCGCTCATGAGGGCAGAGCCTCGTTAGCCCAGGACAGACGCTCCCAGGCTGGGACTGACCAGCAAAGGCCAGGGACAGGATCAGATTCCTAACAGGGGGGCTCCCTAGTTCCTGCTTAGCTCTCTGCGGCTGGGGAAGGCAGGCACCTGAGGGTCCAGACCACCTGTACAAGGGTAGACCATCTGGGTGTGCCCCTCCACTTCCCCACCCTCACCAGCCCACCCTTACTTTCACACTTTCATGCTCTCACTTCTGTTCCAGAGACAACTTCATGGTCAGTGCCCAGTTTAGTCCCAGCTTAAGATCATCCTCTGCTCTGGGGGTTTCTCTGCCCCCCTCATCTATGTCACCCTCATGTGGAGTCCCACCCATCCCACACATGACCCCAAGTCACCACCAACTCTGGCTGTTGTGCACAGCAGGTCTAACTGAAGGTCTGCGGGTGGCAGATGGGAAGTAGCCCCTAGCTCAGAACAAGACCAGCTTGTGCTCCACCCATAGGAGTGATTCTCAGTCTCTATCTTTAATGCTCAGACTAAGGATACCACATTGTTTCCCTCCCTCCTTGACCTCTCCCCCCAGAACTCCCAGCAGGCACTCTGAAGTTCCATTACTTTCTAATGCAGAAGTATTCAGCTTTCTACCTCCCCTCAAATCAGGTTCTTGAGCCTGCCGTGGCAGACCCTAAAAACACACTAAGGTGCTTTCCTAATAAAAGAATTTTCATTCTGAGCCTACAAAGGACAGGAGAATCTTTGGTACTATAGTTACTTGTTTAACTTACCTACTATCGAATTCTTAGGGCTTCTGTTCCCATGGAGCAGGGACAGGAGGTGGGGGTGGCGGGGTTCATGCGCAGATCCAACTTGGCCCTGGGATAAAGCACTGTCCCCCCAGGGCCGAGCCTTTGTAAAGTTGACTGGGAAAACGTATACATGGTATGTCCCAGGAGGTCTCCTTTGAGGTTGGATGGGGTTGCATGCTTGGGTCCCTTAGCCTTCCTTTGAGGGATGGGCTCAGAAGGTCACACACCAACCCATCATCCTGAGGGTGACACAGAGGAAGAATGAATGGCTCCCAGACTCTAGAGGTTGGAGACGCCTCAGCAAGAGACACTAGATCCCATTCAGAGAAGGCAGAGAGCAATATGGCCTCTCTCTCCCACTGTCAGTTACATTTTCCTGCTGAAAAAGTTCAAGTCCATGCTTGCATTTCCAGTGCCTGCCCTTTTCACTCTCGGTGCTGTGGGATCAGTAAACGACAGAACTGTAACTGAGCTGCCACCTCTAAATCTCCCTATTGGATTTGTGAAGATTCAGAGATGACAGTCACCTGGGAAGCTGTGCCCGTACAGGTTTCCAGCTGCCTGAAGCTATTTCTGTGAACAATCAGAGCCTTCTCTACGGCCTCAAAAATCTGTGTGGGGTAGTCTGCCCACACTGGGCACCCGTGCACAGTTCTAGTGCCTCCCTTACAGGCCATCTTTAATCTTTCAGAAGGATGAGAGGCAGGGATGGGGAAGCAGCTGCCCCTTCTGCTTCTGTCCTCTTTTGCCCGAAAGATTTCATATAAGGAGAGTTACCAAGACCTCGGTGCTCAATCCTTAGAAGTCTGATTCCTTCCCGTTACCTCAGGTTTCCTGGAGCTTGGACCTATAATGAACTCTTTCGGACTTTGCGGTCTGAGCAAACTGGAGGCTGTTTCTGCAAATGCATTTGACTTTGAATCTAGGGGCTAGACTGAGATCTAGATTGGTGGTTGAGACCCCTCCTCCTTACAAGAGGGAAGTGACAGGTCAGTGGAATGGGCACTGGGCCAGGAACCAGGTGAGTTTGGGGTTCTAGTCCTAGCTTTGAGGAAGTTTGACTCTGGGCAAGTCACTTGCATCTTGAGACCTTGGTTTCCTCGTTTGTCAAACACCCGGTCTGACAGGTGGTTTTCTGAACCTCAGTCACTCTTCCCCACCTTCATACTTTTTGTCACAGTACCTCCTGTACTATTATCAACTTAATATTTTTCCAAAAATTGAATTACCTTTTTAACATGGCTACCTGCTGAGCAATACATCTATGAAATCATATATTTAATGTGCTAGGCGTACTTTTTCTACTATGTGCGAAGGCCAACACTTAGTTTTAATCATACTCATCTGTATAATCCCTGAGTACACACACAAGCACCATCCTTTGGGAAACACTGGATTAGACAGAGTAGCACTTCAGCTTCCAAATGCCTTCACCCCCTTTGTGAAATTCTAATAATCCCAAAAAGGAAAAGCAATTTCAGAAAGAATATATCACTCTTGAGCCAATAGTCGCATGACCCTTGAAAACAGTTGTGTTTTGACAACGTTCTCTCTCCCATCACAGTTTTCAGGACTCCAGTGAGCCTGAAATGTCTACAGGGCCCTGCTCCGGCTCCTCCCTCCGAGTGCCCGGGGGTCCACCAAAGGCCTCAGTCCCGAGCTGCCCCAGGCCCTGACCTGTGTCAGGTGGTGGGATTGCTGTGGTCCGGTAAGAACAGGCCAACCCCTCCCCAGGCCCCAGGTGACTGGAAGGTGGGCCATTCACGCTAAGCAAGCTGTTGCAAGGTTACAGCAAGGCCTGCCGGGTTGGCAGCCTCCTCTGCTTCCCTTCCACCCCCACCACTTCCTGGAACTATACGGGTGACACAACCCAAGAGATTCACGGAGGTCCTTGGCTGGGAACTCTCTTCTCTGGTAAGAAATTGGCAAGCAAGAGACAGCAGGAGAACAGAAGATGCTTCCCTTGTGAAAGAAAGATAACCTGCACAAGGAAACAAAGACTGAACAAAGCATCAGGCTGACCTTTCCCTACCTCACGGAGTCCCAAATCTGGTTGGTCATTAGAATCATTTGAGGGGTTTTTGAAAACAAAGTTATACATATCCCCATGCTACAACACAGCAATTCCACTCCTAGGTGTTTATATATGACAAATGAAAACATTCACAACAGCTTTATACATACCAGCCAAAATAACCCTACAAAGTCCATCAAGAAGTGAAGAGAGAGACAAATTGAGGGATAGCCACATGGTGGAGTACTACTCAGCAATAAATAGGAGTGAATTGTTGGTATGACACATCAACCACATGCGGATCCCAAAAATATTATGAGAAACAAAAGAAACCAGGCATAAAGTGAATACTGTAGGATTCCATTGATATGACCTTCAAGAACAGGCAAAACTCATCCTTGGGGGCAGGAATCAGAACAGCGGTAATCTGTGCAGGGTGGAGACTGATTTCACTTTCTGGGGCCAGGGAAATGTTTTATATCTATACATTTGTCAAAACTCACCTACCTACCTATACTCTGAAGAACTGTAAATTGCAGGTAAATTTTACCTTAATTGAAAAAATAAAACTAAAAAATATGTCCCTTAGCCCCATCCTATGCCCACTGAATCAGAAGCTCCTGAACTAGAATCTGGAAATTTATATTTTGAAAAGCTTCCCAGGTGATTCTGATACACAGCCAGGCTTGGGCACCTTTGGCCCCTAAGAAAGCTTTGGCCGGTGACTCAGCCGATCAGATCTGGGGACGTCAAAAGGCTGCTACTAGAAAGCAAGGCAACGACTGATTATTGAACACTTACTATATTTTCACATTCTTTCCGTAATCCAGCAAACCAGGTATTATTTTCTCCATTTCACAGAGTTAAAAAAAAAAAACAACAATGAAAAACCAGCTGAGAGCAAGAACTGGCCCAAATCACAGCTGGTAAGTAGCAAAACAACTTATTTTTTAAAAAAAGACTTCCTTATTACAAATACCTTTCTTTCCCTCAGTCTTTCAATCATTCGTTCACTCCATCAGAAGCAAGTAACGACCATGCTCCACTGGGCGTAAGCCATCCCAGCCCCCCGGGGAGACTGTAAGGAGGGTGGATGGGCGAGCCGGATGAGGTCTGTACAGCCGCATTTACCCTTGCTTTGTAGACTTGGGGCGGAAAAGAGATCCCAGGCCTCTTTTGATTTTAATTATTCAGGTGGTTTGGGGAAAGGCAGGAGGGTTATGGTTATATAAGCATAGCTAAAGCAAGCCTCTGTTGCTTGCTTTGGGAACTTTCCAGAAGCTAACACCAATAGCAGGTAATGTTAAAAATGGGTTAAAATCATTATCGGATTATGAATAATTCACGAGGCACCCCCTGTTACCCATTACATTTTGTTCTACATAATTGCTTTCTGGAAATCGGCTCCCAGGGCAGGGAATTGGGAGTATGCATGAAATTGAATATTTCTGCCTTTGACAAGTAAATTTTAAGCAAAATTGTGAATTAGTTTTAGTCCCCTGCTGCCTACCCCTTTTGAGTTGATAAGACTGGTCCTTTACCCCAGCAAAATAACTGAGCAAGGAAAGAATTCTAACTCCCTGAAAGGGAAGTCAGCTCAGTTCCTATTCATACCAGGAAGTGTCCCAAGGGTTCTAAATGTTGTGGGGGACTCGGGGTGAGATGGGAGCGTGAAGGAGGGATGTCTGGGGGAGAATCGGAGTGAGGCCACAAACTGTACACTGGGTGGTATGATGTAAAGATGGCAATGACCATGATAATAAGAGTAATCTTTTAAAAAAATTGAAATGCAATTCATATGCCAAAAAGTCACCTTTTAAAGTATAGAGGTCACTTTACCCCAGCCCCTGGCAGCCATGAATATACTTTCTGTCTCTATAGATTCACCTGCTCTGGACATTTCGTATAAATGGAATTATGGACTATGTTGCTTTTTCTGAGTGGCTCTTTCTGCTTAGCAGATTTTCAGACTTCATCCATGGTGTAGCATGCGCCAGAACGTCCCTTCTATGGCCACATCATATTCCATTTATATGTGTGCCATACTTGGTTTATCCCTTCACGGTTAATGGAAATGGGGTCGTTTCTCCTCTGGCTATTATGTATAATGCCACTGTAAAGAGTCACATACAGGTTTTTATGTGAACATGTCTTTAATTCATTTGTATATACACCTGGGAATAGAATCGCTAGGTCATAAGATAACATACGTTCAATATTTTGAGGACGTGCCAACGGTTTTCCGTCGTGTCTGCACCATTTGACACTCCCACCAGCAATGAGTGAGGAGTCCGCCCTTTCCTAGCAGTTCCTCCGGCGATACCCTCGCTTCATCCTCGTCAGAATGTATCTATTCTGTGAGATCAGTCACAACTTATCTCAAAACTTAATCTACATGACTGGTTTCTGGACAACGCATTTGCAATTGAAGAAGCACTTCCTGGAGACGCAGTAATACATTATTTGGGACACTTCCAAATGCAAAGAAGCAAGGAGAGGATTTATTTACTTATGAAGCTGGGAAGATGGCGGGGGAGCTCACACACTCCAAGGGGGAGTTACAGGAACCAAGTCTTCAAAGTGAGTTTCTCTCCCTCTTTCCACCCCCCACCTTTCTGAATCTCCCTCTCATTTCTCCTTTCTTTGGTGCCCACTTTCCGTGACACTCTTCCTGTCTGTCACCTCTGTGGCCTCTGCTCAGCCTCATTCCACAACAGGCTATTTCCGTGAGCAAGCGTGGTGGTTGTGGCAGCTCAGATGTACATCCCTCCAGCTCAGCAGAACCAGGGGCCATATTTCACCTAGGGAGGGGGACCCCCACACACACATCATGTATGTCATGCCCACCCTTTCATCAATTATGTGAACAGGAAAATGAAGTCTAAGGTTGGGCCCACAGTGGTTCCCACACCCACCCCTGTGGACGGCTCAGAAGCGGGGGACCTTCCCGACCACCACTCACCTGACTGGGGAAGGCCTCCTGGTTCATTTCATTCTGTTGCACCTTTACTCTTTCCAGATGAGTGGAGCAGAATCTTTTTTAGAAAATGGAGGAAAAACTTCAGTAATTGAAAGCATTTTCTGTTTTACTCTCAGTGGGTTCCAAAACCAGAGAAGGACTCTCACAGGCCTTCCAAAGTTTCTCAAACAAGGCTAATCAGCCATTAAAGCCCCCACGCTAAAAAGAGGACATGAGCTGAATCCTCAGATGTTAGAGCTAGAAGACCCCGTGGGCACCACCTCGTCCTCCGACCCGTGTCACACAGGGAGCAGTTGGGGCCCAGAGCCGGAAGGGGCCTGCGGGGTGGTGCCGAGGATGTGGCAGAGCTAGCACTGAACCCCTCACCCAGCCTGTGCCCTTCCTTCTTGGCCCGGCCTCCTCTTATTGGCACTCTCCCTATCAGCACACTCAGATTAAAAAAAAACACACCCCAGGTATGTAGTGAAGGCACAAGAAGGAGATGCCAAATGGACACAGAGATGTTCCAGTTTAAAGCGCTCTTCAGGCATTGCAGGAACCCAGTCTATGCCTCCCAGAGGAGCTTTTGCTGAAATCAGCACTGTTTGTACCACAAGGTTGCTGTGAGTCGCAACGCCACAGGAAGCATCTTAATGGGATTTCTCCGTCTAAAAGAGGAGAGAACTTAAAGATGAGGAGCAGAAAGAGGTACAGACATTTTTGAAAATGAAATAAAGAGCTGAAACCTACAGACTTGATCTGAGTACTGACAATGTGTGTAATGCTCTGCGGGGAGGGCAAAGCCGCTTCAGACACAGTCCTCTCCTTGCACATTTGCATACAGGTACCCAGGAGAGGAGACATATTTCTGGGAATGTTTTGGTCTTTTTTTTTTTTTGCACGAATTCGTAAGAGCTCTCTATACTAAGAGTTTAGCTCTTATCTGTCTCATAAGTTGCAAATATATCTCTCCAGCATTTCTCCATCTTTTAACTAGTTTTTCTCTTCTGAAGCATTCATTTTCATATGTGATCATATCTAGCAATTTCTTTTGTGTTGACTAATCTTCGATGCCAGGATTCAATACCTTCCTCTACTTCAACTTTTTTAAACCAATGAAACTCATTTATTATAAAACTACTGAAACTTCCCCTAAAAGCTCAAATTCACAGTAACTTGAAGGTTTCAAAATTAAGAGTTGCCTCCATACCCATCCTACTTCAATTTTCTTTATCTGAATTTTCTTCTAATGCTTTTGTATATTTAAGTATTTAAACTATATGGAATTTATTTTGGTATAAAATGTGAGGTAGGGAATCTCAGTTTTTGTTTTATCATGTTTCCCCCCCCAAATAGTTCATCAGTTATCATAATAACACCTATTGACTAATGATGATTCACTCCCATTAATGTTTTATAGAGGGACAGACTGGGAGGACGTACACTGGATTGTTGTTGTTTTAAAATAAAACATGTCCAATGATGGCGGTGTGAGAGGTGAGACAGAGGCTTTCTCCTAAAACCACATATAATAGAAAATATAACTAATACAACTACTCTTGAAAGAGGAACAGGCAAGAGGACTGTGCCAAACTGCATACACCTGGAGACAAGAGCGGACCTCACGGAACAGGGTAATGTACTAAAGCTGTGACCCAGTGGGATCCAAGCCCTTCTCTCACCCCAGCTCACCGGCGGGAGGAAGAGAAACGGAGCAGGGAGGGACTGGAGACCTGGGGCAGCTGAATACCTAACTCCAGAGATCTTCTCTGGGAGCACAAACCTACATTTCATGGTGCTTGCATGATACTCTCATAATTAGGGGGTTGGAAAGCTAAGACAGGCAGAATTCCTGGAGAGACTAAGATTCCAGCTGCTTGTGGAAAGCAGGGATCCATATCCAGCTGCTCTGGGACAAAAGAAAGGCAGGCAGTCGGAGAGACTTCCAAACAAGGAAGCCCTAAGTAAGAGGGCTGCTAAAGGGGCAAGGATTGCACAGAGCTTACTGCTCAGGAGAGAGGACAGGTAGACAAAATTGTCTGGGTGCACTCTGCCCAGCAGGTTGGGAGCTTTCACGATCTTCAGGTGCTCCAGCTCCCTGGCTGCCTACACAGCTCCAAGAACTCCTCCGTGATAGGCAGCCTACTGTGCCTTTCTCCCAGCCAGCCCCACCTGGCTCGCAAATTGGCAAACCCTACCCTGGAGTTAGGCCAGCCAGAGGGAAGATCTGTCTACAGCAACTACAAAGGCAAAGCATAGAAGCTTATACCTGTGTGCTCGGCCCACTGGTTCAGGCATTGGAGACAGGCATAGCAGCCAGGAATCAGGAAACAGCTCTTTCTTCCCCCCACGCACCAATACCACTCCCCTGTGACCCTTGACATTGCTTCAGGGGCTGAGCAGCTCCAGAAAGTAGAGCTTCTGGGCACTGGAGGGAGCCATACACAAATATGAAACGCCAAAGGAACCTGGTTCAGAGTAAAATTATTAATACAACTCCTGAGAAATATTTAAATGATATTGACCTGATGACTCTCCCTGAAAGGGAGATCAAAATGAAAATCATTAACATGCTCATGGAGGTAAGGAAAGATATTCAAGAACTCAGGAATGAATTCTGGTCAGAGATCCAATCATTGAAGAGCACAGTGGATGGTATTAAAAGCAGATTGGATATGGTGGAGGAGACAATAAATGAAATAGAAACTAGAGAAGAGGAATACAAAGAAGCTGAGGCACAGAGAGAAAAAAGAATCTCTAAGAAGGAAAGAATATTGACAGAACTGTGTGACCAATCCAAACAGAACAATATTCGCATTATAGGGGTACCAAAAGAAGAAGAGAGAGAAAAAGGGATACAAAGTGTCTTTGAGGAGGTTAATTGCTGAAAACTTCCCCAATCTGGGGAAGGAGATAGTCTCTCAGGCCATGGAGGTGCACAGATCTCCCAACACAAGGGACCCAAGGAAGACAACACCAAGACAAACAGTAATTAAAATGGCAAAGATCAAGGATAAGGACAGACCATTAAAAGCACCCAGAGAGAGAAAAAAGATCACATACAAAGGAAAGCCCATAAGGCTATTATCAGACTTCTCAACAGAAATCTTACAGGCCAGAAGGGAGTGGCATGATGTATTTAATGCAATGAAGCAGAAGGGCCTTGAACCAAGATTACTTTATCTGGCAAGATTATCATTTAAATTTGAAGGAGGGATTAACAATTCCCAGATAAGCAAAAGCTGAGAGAATTTACCTCCCACAAACCATCTCTACAGTGTATTTTGGAGGGACTGCTATAGATGGAAGTGTTCCTATGGCTTAATAGCTGTCATCAGAGGTAATAAAACCACAGTAAAGAAAGTAGAACAGCTAATTACTAAGCAAAGGCAAAATTAAATTACCTATCCCCAAAGTCAATCAAGGGATAGACAAACAGTACAGAATATGATACCTAATATATGAAGAATGGAGGAGGAAGAAAAAGGAGGAGAAAAAAAAAAGAACCTTTAGATTGTGTTTGTAATAGCATATTAAGTGAGTTAAGTTAGACTCTTAGATAGTAAGGAATTTAACCTTGAACCTTTGGTAACCACGAATCTAAAGCCTGCAATGCCAATAAGTACACACCTATCCATAATCACCCTAAATGTAAATGGACTGAATGCAACAATCAAAAGACATAGAGTCACTGAATGGATAAAAAACAAGACCCAGGGGTTGACATCCAAAATATACAAAGAACTCATGCACCTTAACAAACAAAAAGCAAAAAATCCAATTAAGAAACGGGCAGAGGACATGAATAGACACTTCTCTAAAGAAGAAATTCAGATGGCCAACAGGCACATGAAAAGATGCTTCACATGGCTTGTCATCAGAGAAATGCAGATTAAAACCACAATGAGATATCACCTCACACCAGTGAGGATGGCCAACATCCAAAACACAAACAACAACAAATGTTGGCGAGGATGTGGAGAAAAGGGAACCCTCCTACACTGCTGGTGGGAATGCAAATTAGTTCAACCATTGTGGAAAGCAGTATGGAGGTTCCTCAAAAAACTCAAAATAGAAATACCATTTGACCCAGGAATCCCACTCCTAGGAATTTACCCTAAGAATGCAGCAGTCCAGTTTGAAAAAGACAGACGCACCCCTATGTTTATTGCAGCACTATTTACAATAGCCAAGAAAGGGAAGCAACCTAAGTGCCCATCAGTAGATGAATGGATTAAGAAGATGTGGTACATATACACAATGGAATATTATTCAGCCAAAAGAAGAAAACAAATCCTACCATTTGCAACAACATGGATGGAGCTAGAGGGTATTATGCTCAGTGAAATAAGACAAGCCGAAAAAGACAAGTATCAAATGATTTCACTCATATGTGGAGTATAAGAACAAAGAAAAAAACTGAAGGAACAAAACAGCAGCAGACTCACAGAACCCAAGAACGGACTAATAATTACCAAAGGGAAAGGGACTGGGGAAGATGGGTGGGAAGGGAGGGATAAGAGGGTAAAAGGGGCATTACAATTAGCAGACGTAAGGTAGGGGGGGCACGGGGAGGGCTGTACAACTCAGAGAAGACAAGTAGTGATTCTATAGCACCTCACTATACTGATGGACAGTGACTGTAATGGGGTTGGTGGGGGGGACCTGATGAAGGGGGTAGTTTAACCACCATAATATTGCACATGTAATTGTAGGTTAACGATACCAAAATAAATTGTAAATAAATAAATAAATAAATAAAAACAAGACCCATCTATCTGTTGCCTGCAAGAGATTCACTTTAAACCCAAAGACATACACAGACTAAAAGTGAACAGATGGAAAAAGATATTTCATGCAACTAATAGGGAGAAAAAAGCAGTATTGCAGTACTTGTATCACACAAAATAGACTTCAAAACAAAGAAAGTCACAAGAGACAAAGAAGGACATTACATAATGATAAACGGGTCAATCCAACAAGAAGATAAAACCATTATAAATATCTATGCGCCCAACACAGGAGCACCGACATATGTGAAACAAATACTAACAGAATTAAAAGGGGAAATAGAATGCAATGCATTCATTCTAGGAGACCTGAACACACCACCCACTCTGAAGGACAGATCAACCAGACAGAAAATAAGTAAGGAGAGAGAGGCACTGAACAACACATTAGAACAGATGGACCTAACAGACATCTACAGAACTCTGCACCCAAAAGCAGCAGAATACACATTCTTCTCAAGTGCACATGGAACATTTTCAAGAATAGATCATATACAAGGTCACAGAAAGAGCCTCGATGAATTCAATAAGATTGAAATTGTACCAACGAGTTTCTCAGACCACAAAGGTATGAAACTAGAAATGAATTACGCAAAGAAAATAAAAAAGCCCACAAACACATGGAGGCTTAACAACATGCACCTAAATAACAAATGGATCAATAACCAAAAAAAAACAGAGATCAAGCAATATATGGAGACAAATGACAGCAATAATTCAACACCGCAAAATATGTGGGATGTAGTGAAGGCTGTGCTAAGAGGAAAGTATATTGCAATACAGGCCTACCTCAGGAAAGAAGACCAATCCCATATGAACAGTCTAAACTCATAATTAACGAAACTAGAAAAAGAAGAACAAATGAGGCCCAAAGTCAGTAGAGGGAGGGACATAATAAAGATTAGAGCAGAAATAAATAAAATCAAGAAGAATAAAACAATAGAAAGGATCAATGAAAGCAGGAGTTGGTTCTTCAAGAAAATAAACAAAACAGATAAACCCCTAGCCAGACTTATCAAGAAAAAAGAGAGTCTACTCACATAAACAGAATCAGAAATGAGAAAGGAAAAATCACTATGGACAGCACAGAAATACAAAGAACTATTAGAGAATACTATGAAAAACTGTATGCGAATAAACTGGATAACCTAGAAGAAATGGAGAGCTTTCTAGAAAAATACAACCTTCTAAGACTGACCCAGAAAGAAACAGAAAATCTCAACAGACCAATTATCAGCAATGAAATTGAACTGGTAATGAAAAACCTACCTAAGAACAAAACCCCTGGACCAGATGGCTTCACCACTGAATTTTATCAAACATTTAGTGAAGACCTAATACCCATCCTCCTTAAAGTTTTCCAAGGAGTAGAAGAAGAGGGAATACTTCCAAATTCATTCTATTAGGCCAGCATCACTCTAATACCAAAACCAGGCAAAGACACCACAAAAAAAGAAAATTACAGACCAATATCCCTGATGAACATAGATGCAAAAATACTCAACAAAATATTAGCAAACTGAATTCAAAAATGCATCAAAAGGATCATCCATTATGATCAAGTAGGATTTATTCCAGGGATGCAAGGATGGTACAACATTCAAAAATCCATCAGCATCATCCACCACATCCACAAAAAGAAGGACAAAAACCACATGATCATCTCCATAGATGCTGAAAAAGCATTTGACAAAATTCAACACCCATTCATGATAAAAACTCTCAACAAAATGGGTATAGATGGCAAGTACCTCAACATAATAAAGGCCATATATGACAAACCCACAACCAATATCATACTTAATAGCAAGAAGCTGAAAGCTTTTCCTTTAAGATCAGGAACAAGACAAGGATGCCCACTCTCCCCACTTCTATTCAACATAGTACTGGAGGTCCTAGCCACGGCAATCAGACAACACAAAGAAATAAAAGGCATACAGATTGGCAAGGAAGAAGTCAAACTATCCCTGTTTGCAGATGACATGATATTGTACATAAAAAACACTAAAGAATCTACTCCAAAACTACTAGATCTAATATCTGAGTTCAGCAAAGCTGCAGGATACAAAATTAATGTGCAAAATCTGTGGCATTCCTATACACTAACAGTGAACTAGTAGAAAAAGAAATCAGGAAAACAATTCCATTCACAGTTGCATCAAAAAGAATAAAATACCTAGGAATAAACCTAACCAAGGAAGTGAAAGACCTATACTCTGAAAACTACAAGATGCTCATGAGAGAAATTAAAGAAGATACCAATAAATGGAAACACATCCCGTGCTCAAGGATAGGAAGAATTAATATTGTCAAAATAGCCATCCTGCCTAAAGCAATCTACAGATTCAGTGCAATTCCTATCAAAATACCAACAGCATTCTTCAGCGAACTAGAGAAAATCGTTCTAAAATTCATATGGTACCACAAAAGACCCTGAATAGCCAAAGCAATCCTGAGAAGGAAGAATAAAGCTGGGGGGATTATGCTCCCCAACTTCAAGCTCTACTACAAAGCCACAGTAATCAAGACAATTTGGTACTGGCACAAGAACAGACCCATAGACCAATGGAACAGACTAGAAAGCCCTGATATAAACACAACCATATATGGTCAATTAATATATAATAAAGGGACCATGGACATACAATGGGGAAATGACAGCCTCTTCAACAGCTGGTGTTGGCAAAACAGGACAGTTACATGCAAGAGAATGAAATTGGATTATTGTTTAACCCCATACACAAAAGTAAACTCAAAATGGGTCAAGGACCTGAATGTAAGTCATGAAACCATAAAACTCTTAGAAGACAACATAGGCAAAAATCTCCTGAATATAAGCATGAGCGACTTCTTCCTGAACGCATCTCCTCGAGCAAGGGAAACAAAAGCAAAAATGAACTCATGGGACTACATCAAACTAAAAAGTTTCTGTGTGGCAAAGGACACTGTCAATAGAACAAAAAGGCATCCTACAGTTTGGGAGAATATATTTGTAAATGACATATCTGACAAGGGGTTAACATCCAAAATATATAAAGAACTTACAAGCCTCCACACCCTAAAAGCAAATAACCCAATTAAAAAATGGGCAGAGGATATGAAGAGACAGTTCTCCAAAGAGGAAATTCAGATGGCCAGCAGACACATGAAAAGATGCTCCACATCACTAATTATCAGGGAAATGCAAATTAAAACCACAATGAGATATCACCTCACACCAGTAAGGATGGCCACCATCCAAAAGACTAAGAACAACAAATGCTGGGAAGGATGTGGAGAAAGGGGAACCCTCTTACACTGCTGGTTGGAATGTAAGCTAGTTCAACCATTGTGGAAAGCAATATGGAGGTTCCTCAAAAAACTAAAAATACAAATGCCATTTGACCCAGGAATCCCACTCCTTGGAATTTATCCAAAGAATACAAGTTCTCAGATTCAAAAAGACACATGCACCTCTATGTTTATTGCAGCACTTTTTACAATAGCCAAGATATGGAAGCAACCTAAGTGTCCATCAGTAGATGAATGGATAAAGAAGTGGTACATATACACAATGAAATACTACTCAGCCATAAGAAGAAAACAAATCCTGCCATTTGCAACAATATGGATGGAGCTGGAGGATATGATGCTCAGTGAAATAAGGCAGGCAGAGAAAGACAAGTGCCAAATGATTTCCCTCATTTGTGGAGTATAACAATGAAGCAAAACTGAAGGAACAAAATAGCAGACTCAGAGACTCCAAGAAGAAACCAGTGGTTACCAAAGGGGAAGGGGTGTGGGAGGGTGAGTGGGGAGGGAGGGCGAAGGGGATTGAGGGGTATTATGTTTAGTACACATGGTGTGGGGGATCACGGGGAAAACAGTGTAGCACAGAGAAGGCAATCAGTGAATCTGTGGCATCTTACTGCACTGATGAACAGTGACTGCATTGGGGTATGGGTGGGGACTTGATAATATGGGTAAATGTAGTAACCACATGGTTTTTTCATGTGAAACCTCATAAGAGTGTATATCAATAATACCTTAATTAAAAAATGGAAAAAAAATATGTCCATAAATCCATGACACTCTCCCCTTCAAAGAGTGGAATTTAATTCGCCTCCCTATGAGTGTCAACTGGAGTTAGTAACTTAATAAAGTATAAGGGGTGGTGTAAGTGATGGTGTGTGGCTTTTGAGGCTGTCGTACAAGGCATGTGGCTTGCTTCTTGCTCCGCCTTGGGTCAGCCACCATGAGGGAGGACAGCTACCAGCCCGTGAGGACACTCAGGCAGCCCTACTCAAAGACCCAGGCGGCCAGGAACTGAGGCCTCCAGCCACCAGCCGTGAGAGCGAGCCCTCTTGAAAGTAAATCCTTCAGCCCCAGTCGGACTTTCAGATGGCTGTAGCCCCTGTCAGCGCCTTGAGTGTAACTTTGTGGGAAATCCTGGACCCTAACCTCCCAGCCAAGCTACTCTTGAATTCCTGACTACAGACACTGTGAGATAACAAATGTTTGTTGTTTTAAGGTACAAGGTTTTGGGAAAATTTGCTATGAAGCAATAGAGTATTAATGTAATGATTATAATGTATTGAATGAATCAATTCATTTGTGTTTTTTTCCCCCAATTCCTTTTCTTCTTTTTACCTCCTACCCTTCATTATAACCCTCTCGTGTTATTTATGCCATTGAGTAATGCTAATTAGGTCATTCCATAAAATCACCCGGCTCTGCAGTCATTGTATTCGTTGAGGCGTTTGTTTGGCTGCTTTAACAAAGACCAAATAACAGCAGTTTAAACCAGGCAGACATTTATGTCTCATGTCTGAACTTAGGAACTCGGGAGGATAGGGAGGTTCTGTTTGATGAGCTGGTCCAGGGACCCACGCAGTTTCTATCTTGTTCTCCCATTTCCAAGAGCTACACTATCTAAAACTGTAGTCACTAGCCACAGGAACTATTTTACTTTATTAACATTAAATAAAATGAAAATTTTAACTGCTCATTCACACTAGCCATATTTCAAGCGCTTAATAGCCACATGTAGCTAGTGGTTACTGTATGGAACAGTGCATATGTGTCATGTTTCCATCACCACTCTGTCCTCGAATATTACCCTCATTCACAACGTAGTGGAAGACTCAGCCCTACCACATTCCAATTTATAGGCAGAGAGAAAATAAGAGCCCAAGCAGTTTTCCTGTTAACGGCATGACCTAGAGGGGGAACGCGTCACTTCTGCCTACAACCCATTGGCCAGATTTAGTCATGTGGCCAAAGGTTGTAAAACTGCAGCTATAAGGGACGCAGGGAAAGGTAGGCTTATGGAGGGTGGCTAATCTCAAGGTGAGACGGCCTGTTGCTAAAAGGAAGGCCGACAGAATGGACGTTAGGGAACCGTGTGACTGGTCTGCCCCGCTCACATTCCTCCAGGAGCCTTGGCCCACCTCCGAGCGCCCAGTTCTGTCGGGGAGTCTCTGAGAGAAGCCTCACAAGGGCCCACGAATCAGCCTGCCTACAGTCCCCAGGCAGCTTCTAGCCTTCTTTTAGTTTTAACCTCAGCACCACCTCTTCCTGGCCATGGCTCCTGAGTCCCCTGGAAAAGCCTTGCCTCTGCATAAACCATCCCGGGAGGCCCAGAAGGAGTGTTTCTTGGGGACTGGGCTGGAATTGGCTGCATCTGAGCTACATCAGGCCACCTGGGCCCTCGAGTGGCTCCACTTTGCCTTGAATATCAGGAAATCCATCTTGAATTTTCCATCTGCATCTTGCTGTAAGTGTCTCTCTCTGTAGAGTGCTCAAGGTTAGTCCAAAAGAGTGGGTACAGGGCACAAGTCCTTCTCTACTTCCAGACATTTATTCTCCCTCCCAGAGAGAAAACATAACACACGAATGGATGGCGACCGACGGGGGCTGCCGGGGAGATGGTTGCAGCCCCAATAGCAGCCGAGTGACGTGCTCTGCTACTCCCCAGTCCCTTTTTATAGACCTCACCCGAGAGCCTCCTTTCGTCTCGCTGACTCCCCCAGGTAGCATTTGCCCTCTCAGAGACACGGCCACCTCCTCTTTGGGAAACCCACCCATTCCCTCTCAGCCCCAGAGGCCCAGGTCCCGCCTGTGCCTCTGCATTCCGGATGACCTAGCCTTCTTAGGGAGCGAGTGCCTCCTGCCCTTAAGACGGAGGAAGGAGCAACTCTGTGTTCTGCAGAGGACTGCCTCGGCCTCTGGCCTTCCAGCCGGCACTCACTGGTAAGAGGCTTTTGTGGCCAAGAGCGGGAGGGAGCTAGCTGCTCAGTGGGACAGCTTGGCAGCCTTCAAGTCATGCATAGCAGTCTTTTAACAGGCAGCTCCACGGTTGGAGACATTTTAAGGACACATGCAAAGATTTCATAGCAAGAGTGCTCTCTATAAAGCTGTTTATCATAGTGAAAAACTGGCCATAACCTAAATGTTCAAGAGTAATGGGAATGTTCAAATTATGGTACATCCATAAAATGTGACTCTATTTAGCTTTTAAAAACTAGGCTGTGGATGAATGTTCGTAGGCGTGGAAAGATGCTCATGATCAACTGTTAGAGAAAAATTGCCATACGATGCCACTTTTGTCTGAATACCTATACACTGATAAAAATGGGTGGATGGATATATATCAAATGTGATCGATAATGGACTTGAGATGGTGGGTATTTTTATTGTCTTCATTCTAGGTGGGTATTCTGTTACCTTGTAAAGAGAAGAAAGTGGTAAGAATTATTTTCATTGCAAAATTTAACTGCCTCCCTACTGGACTGGCTAAACTCAAAAAGGACTGACAATACCCAGCATTGGTGGGGATGTGGAGTGACCAGGACTTTCCTGTATGGCTGATGGGAGTGTAAATTATAACGACTCTCCACTTTGGAAGGCTGCCCGGCAGTATTAGTAAAGTAAAGCGTTTATCTACCCCATGACCCAGCCCTTCCTTCTGTGGGCACATATTAATAAAAACGAGTGTTTATGGGCATCAAAGTACACGTAAATCATTCACGATAGCCAAACACTGACTTATTTAATGCCATATATCCAAAATATTGTCTTTTAGACATTTAATCACTGTTTAAAAGTTATCAATGAAACATGTTCCTTTTTTTTGTCCTAAGTTGTCAAAAGCGTCACCTTACATTTAGAGAACACCTCAGTCCCAGCTAGCCGCACTCCATCGGCTCAGTGGTCGCACCCGGCTGGTAACTACTGTACCAAAGAGCAGGACTGCATCTTGTTCTAGTGGTGGCTTCACGAGCATAGACTGAAGGAAAAATTCATCAAGCTGTGTATTTAAGATATAAAAGGTATACCTCAATAAAATAAACAGATGCATTTTAAATAAACCTTTTTAAACGAGGGCTAGGAGACCTAGCAAGGAAAGAAAAGCAGCCTCTGGCTGCTTAGCTCAGCTGACCTGCCCTCTCTGGGACTGAGGACATTGTTCTGAGTCCCAAGGGCAACGCTTCCAGTTAGCTGACTTGCCTGTATGACAGATTTCAACCCAGGGTGTGGTGGGACAGGGTGAAACCACCTCCACTAAATGAAGGAAGAATAGAAACTTGGGGAGAATGTCCTAATGCTAACAGGAGCTTGGGGTGGTTCTAAAAGGTTAAACACAGAGCCTTCTACCTGTGTTCGCCCCCAGAGTTGAAGAGAATGCTTTGGGACTCATGCAATGCACCATTTTACATTTCTACCAGCAGTGCACAAGGACTCCAATCTGTCCACATCCTCATCAATACTTATTTTCCCCTTTTTCTTTCTTTTTTAAAATAATAGCCATCCTATACTAGGTGTGAAGTGGTAATTCATTATGGTTTTGACCTGTATTTCCCTCCTGGTTAGTGATGTCGAGCAAGCATCCTTTCGTGTGTTTACTGGCTGTTTGTGATCTGCCTTGGAGAAATGTGTATCCAAGTCTTTTGTCCATTTTTGAACTGGGTTGTTTATTTTTTTTTTGCTTTTGAGCTGCAGCAAGGTGTTTTAGGAGCATTCGGTCCTTTCTTCCCCCAGTGCCTCTACAGCCCACTCTTCAGCCCCAGGAGGCCCAGACTCTGGCCCTACCTCCTCTCCCAGCATAACCCAAGTCAGGCCAGACTGACAAATGAAAGCTGCAGTGGTAGCTAGAGACAAGAAATAAACAAACCCAGAAAGAAGGGAGAGGAAGGCCAGCCAAGGGGATAAACAAACAGCTTCCAATTTGGCTCAATCTGCATATTAATTAGGTACAAAATATCAATGCCTCAAGTCCAAAGGAGAACTGATTCATGTAAATTTCATGTTTGAACTTCACAAGGGGAGTGGGCCTTTGCACATTCTAGAAGCGCCATCCCTGCCTCCCCGGCAATGGAACAGCAGCAAAGACCAGAAGAAATAAGAAAAAAGGGTGAGGGGCCTGGAGAGATGTTAGGTCCTCTGCAAGCAGGCATCTGGGAGCAGAACATGTCTTGGGGGAGAAGCAGGGAGAGTGAACCCTCCCATCATGTTCTCCAGTGGTGGGGTCTTAGAACAGTTGTGTAACAGGTAAGTTGATGTTAGCAGGGCAAGTGAGGCCACGCTGAGAACTGTGCAGGGAAGACATGTGAGAGCCTAATCAGGAGACCCTTACAAAGGCGGCCCTCCACCGGCACTTTTTAAACATATTCGCTCCCCTGACAGTGACCCCAGCCCTGCCCCAGGCTCCTTCCCCTGGATATCAGGGGAAGCTCTTCACAAGGAAACATGCCAGACGACCCATGGGCACCATCTCCGGAGACATGGCCTCCGTGGACCCAGAAACCTGCATTCTGGCCCAGCTGCCCACGGTGATGGTGACGCCAGGGGCTGGAGCCCACACTCTGAGCCCCCTGGCCTCCCCCAGCCTGTGCAACAGCCACCGTAGTCTCTTCCCCAAATCCTGGAGAGGACTTCTGAGATTATGCACAGAAAAATTAAGGAGTGATGATTTATTTACCCCGTGACAAAAGGATTCTTCCCTCCCCAAACAGATTGGCTGAGATGATTTTTTAGGCGCTTGCCCTTAAGTGTTTGTTTGCCACATAAAGAGCAGGAGGGAGAAGTTGGGCAGATGGTGTTCCGGGGAGAGACGGAAAGCATTTAAGAGCCGTAGCAAACTGAACATCGCTGAGCAATGAATATAAAATGAAAATCATAAGCTAACATTACAGAGAGAACAGGATTTGGTTTCCATACTTGTCAAGAACACATCCACTTGTAACTGTGATACTAATGACCTGAATCTCATGTGCCAGGTCCTGTGCTAAGTGCTAATGAATTCATTAAAAATACACTTATATATGAACAAGGACATAACTAAACAAGTACAAAAATATAAAGCAAGGCCCTAGGTGCAGATGGTCGCAGGTCAAACAATGTAGCCTTGTGGTTCAGCACATGAGCCCTGGACAGCCTCAGGTTCAAGTCCTGGCCCTGTCATCCGTCCACTGTATAACCTTAGCAGGGAGCATCTCTGGACCTGGCTTCCCATCAACGAAGGACGCACGCACCTCACGGTGCCGCCCTGCTGATTAAATGAGATGATACAGGCAAAGTTCCTAGCACACCCTGGCATGGAGCACAACAACCTATGAGAGTTCTTGGTGGTTGTTACTATCATTATTGCTGCGGGAGTGGAGTGTGAGTTCCCCGTCCTAGAGCAGGACTTTCACGCAGATCTTGAGGGGCCCAGGGGGCGCTGCCAGCGTCGTTGCTGAGGTGTGACCAGGGCAGAAAGCGATCTGCCTTGTTTCCAAGCTGGATGACCTCCGCACACAGAGAACATGTCCTAGACACTGCGGGGAATCCATGAAGTAGGTGAGAGGACACTTTAAGAATCAAATGAGGTCGTAGACAAACAGTGATTGGCACATAGCAAATATTCGGTCATCCTTAGGCATGATCATTCTCTATAATTTTATAAGATATTTGCTGCAGTGTCTCTAAAAACATGACCGCATCAGTAGTTAGCATCAACGAAGCACCTCCTCCGAGCATCCGGGTGCCTAACCCCTTCACCTTCTCACGGTGACGGTGACGGCATTCCACTTTCTTTCGGGGAACCTCGCCCCTCCATCCCATGGTCCTGCTGGAGCTGCCAACCACAGCCTCAGTTCCAGCCCCTGACAGTCCCATTAAAGCCTAATTCAGCCAGAGCACCAGGAAGGGGCCTGCAGTCTGACAGCATCAGATTTCGTGACTCAGGGCAGCGAGGTGGGGCCTTCCGGGGGACTGTGGGAGAAGGGCAGGCCTTTTGTAAGTTTTGGCTTCCAGATGAAGGATTCCAAGGAGGGTCTGCGGGAAGCAGGAATCAGTTCTGGACTGGCTGCTCTTGAGTCAGGACTGAGAAAAGCAGAGATTAGGAACTGAGGGCTGACATGAGGGGGCGGCAACTGAGCGCTGGTTATCCCAGTGATGGATGAGGACAGCAAGGGCCTTTGCTTTGGGCTTTTGTCATATGTCAGAAAGCAGCGGTCACCCAAAGAAGGGTCCTTATGACATTCAGAGCAGCTGCACGTCTTTGGGTTCAAACAATGTTTCCTGCTGGTTCACCGCTGGCTTTATCTCCCCTTCCAGCTGGCTTTTTCTTTTCCCGTCCAAGCTAACAGGCACTTTCAGTCCCAGCCTCGGTTTTGCTCTTTCAGCCCCAACTGTGACTTTGTACAAAGATACCTTCTTCAAGACACCTTACTGTTACCTGCTAGAGAACTGCCATAATGAGACTCAAACATCGATGACGGTGTCGAGAACTTGTGCAAAGTCCAACCCGCAGTGGCAGCGCCCTGCCGCACACGCCCCACACTGGGGCTCGGGCAGGGCACTCAGGTGGGGACAAAGTCTGGAGCAGGGTCATGGAGGGCAGAGCCCCAGGGGAAGCAGAGCCCCAGGCGCGGGTGCTGAGGTGCCTGTTACTGCCCAGCCTCATCCCCTCCCCCCAGGGGAGAGGCTGTGGGCTGTTCTGTTCGTTCTGGGAATGACCTCAGCCACTCAGTTTCTGTTGCCTGCCACCCCAGAGCCCTAAGTGACCTACCTCTTGCCCTATTTCTCTGCAGGCCCTGTGTTGGCTGCTGGGAACAGTGAGGGATAAGAGGCAGGCCCACCTGGATGTACTCACTGTCTACTTGTGATTAATGGGAATGATTATTCTCAAGACAAAAAGATTCTTCCCTTTGGAAATAATTTGCTTCTGGATCTCCCTTCCTCTTCCCACCCCTCACTCTGTAAAGTCCACGATGGCTCGCTCTGTCCCCAGCTGTCCCCAGAGCCCAGCCCCCAGCGAGCCCTCACCAGACCGATGCAAGGAACGGATTGATGGTGCCACCATCTCCATTTCTACAGATAAGGAAACTGAGCCTCAGAGAGGCTTATAACCAGCCTACACACATGCAGTCAACAAGCACTAGGGCAGAGATTCAAAACCAGGTCAGTCTGTGTCTTCACTGCATCACCGTGCTTCTCTTACTCACCCTAGAAGGGAGTTCTCTCCTTTTCTCAGGCAAGAGAAAGCCAAGGAGCCTCCAGCCCAAAACACCACATTCTGACTTGGCAGTTCCTCAGAAAGTTAAACACAGATTTACTTTGTGACCCAGGAATCCTACTCTTATGTATATACCCCAAAGAACAGAAAACAGGCACCCAAACAAGTATGTGTACACACACGTTCACGGCAGCACTGTCTCCAACTGTCAACAGGTGCAAACAGCCCAGATGTCCCGCAAAGCATGAACAGGTGAACCACTTGTGGTATATGCAGAGGGAAAATTATTCAGCACAAAAAGGAGTGAAGTACTGGTACAAGCACAATGTGGATGAACCTTGAAAACATTATGCTAAGTGAGAGAAGCCAGACATAAAAGGTCACATATTGTGTGATTCAATTTATATGAAACATCCAGAATAAGTCAATGTACAAAGGCAGACCACAGATTTGGTGGTTATCAGGGGCTGGAGGGTGAGGGAAATGGAAAGAAACTGCTTAATAAGTAGGTGATTTCCTTTACGGATGATGAAAATGTTTTGGAACAAAATAGAGGTGATGGTAATACAACATTGTGAATGCACTAAATGCCACTTAATTGTTCACTTTAAGATGGTTAATTTTATGTAAGTTTCACCTCAACTTCTTTTTTTTTTTTAAGTCACATTTCAAGAACTATGCTGGCACTCAGGAATATTAATTTCCCATGTCACCTTTCCCAGTCCCAGGCACACAGTTGGTGCACAATGAATGCTTGATACGTTTAATTGGTTTTTGGACTGTGCTGGAGAAGCCCTCTTTTGGGGGCAGTATGACTGAATGGCTAAGAGTACAGACAGCCCGGGTTCAAACCCCAGATCAGCCACTTACATGACCTTGGCTGAATTTCTAAATCCCTGTATGTCAGTTTTTTCATTAGTAAAATTGGAATAACTGCGCCTACCTCACAGGGCTATTCTAAGGACTGACATGATACGCATGCAAGCACCTGGAACAGTCCCCTAGGCCACAAGAAATGCTCGGTCAGTATTAGCTGCGATAATATTGGTGATTATCTGCTGCAGCGGGTTCCACCACTCCCAACCCCTCCATTTTCAAATGCTGTCATACGATCTCTCTGCAATACATTTTGTGCTGCAGAGACCTGTTTTGCCAGGAAAGGAGCCATTATCCTCATCTGGACTGCCTCCCAGATGAGAGCTCTGGTGATAAAATTCCAAGGACACTCTAGAGGGCTATCTTGGTTTTTACCTTCGCCAGCAGCAGAGCTCCAGGAAGTGAATCCTACCCAGAATAATGAGAGGGCTTCCTGTTTCCCTTGGCTGTCTGTGCAGTTTAGTGCATTTATGGTGAGCTCTGCTTCTCAGTCCTTTGCTGTGTGGGATGACACTGCGCCCCTCCCAGCCCAAGCTGCTCCCTGCGTTCTGTGATGCAGAAGAGACAGAGGCGTGGGAAACATCCCACACAGCTGCCTAGCCAGCCTCAGAGGTCCGACCGGGGCAGAAGGGTCACCAGGCTCAGAACACAATCTGTCCACAGCCCCAAGCATGTCCACCTGGGCCTCCTGTCCATGGCCAGGTCACACATTTGATTTTTTTTTAATCATTATTTTAAAAATAATTAAAAGTGTCTAGTTCAGGTAATGAGTTCACATAGAATAAAGAAATCAAACAGTATCAGAAGGAAATGCCCCGGAATGGAAGGCTCTGCTCCCTCCCCTTCAGCCTTCCAGGCTTTCTGCTCCCCTCCCCCAAGGAGGTCACCACAGGGTCCCTTGAATATCCTTCTGGAGACAGAGGAACATATACTCCTAACTCCACAGTCCCCAACCATACTTTAGTGCAGATGATACCACAGACTTCTGTATCTTGGTGTGTGTGTGTGTTTTTAACTTAACTATATCGTGGTGGTCTTTGTATTAGTGCACTGAAATCAATCTCCTCTTTGATGGCTGCATTGTATTCCTATAAAATGGAATCCCAGCTGATGGACAGCTGATGGACATTTAGGTTGTTTCCAATGTTTTCCTTTAACAAGCAGGGCTACAATAAATGAGAATTAGATTTCCCTCTTTTGGGGGTGGGGTGCCCCCCTTTTCCGCATACAGTTGCCTGTGTAAACAGGACGTGTCCTGTATTTTTTTTTTTTTTCCCTGTCCTGTATTGACTGTCAGTACACTCTGTACGTCTTGTAGTCAGCTTTTTTAGATAAATTACAACAAAGCAGCAGAGCTAGTTTTCCTCCACGGTAACTGGTGCTTAAAGCACTTAAATGGCAACAGTAGATGAAAAGCGTATCTCCAGAAATAAAGACCTGGACAGTCCATTATGGTCTCCTGCAGGCCTGGCTGAAGGAAGTACAAAAAGGGAGACCACAAATTAAAGGTACTCATGTTCATATTCAAGAAAGGAAAACACTATTCTTTGGCCAAAGTCTGGGGTCGTGAACAGTAACCACCATTAATTAATAAGAGGAAACTTGGGATTTTTGTTCTGAAGAATCAGCCACTCAACCACACGCTCACTACAGTAACAATGCTTTTGAAAAGGAGCGAAACCCGTTCACCAAGCTCGGGCAAGCCGGCCCACCGGTGACGCCCCTGTGCTAGACAGCAGCCAGTCGGCGAGCCCCTCTCGCCAGGGACCGAGCTAGAAAGTCCGCGAGTCCCAGGCAGCCTTACTCCAGTGGGCCCCTAACGCGGTGAGAGCCTTCCGTCCGCAGAATACCGGCTTGGCTTCCCAAAACCTTACATAAAATCAACTCTGGCTTTGTCTCGGGAACTTTGCCTTGAAAGTACATTTCATGCAAACCAGAAATGCACCAGATGTTTTTTCGTCCCATGTTAGTTCAATTGTCATGGGAGAAACCTTGCTGCCCTTTTAAGTCAGACCCATTTGTGGTTTAGCGTTCAGTTCAGACTTGAGAGTCAGATACACTGTCACAGCTGTGAGATGATCAAATTCAGTCTCTTTGATTCTTGTGCTAGTTTCTATTATCTATCCTTCTATTTGTGTATATTTGAACCCCCCAATACCAACAGCTAGCATAGATGTGAACTTTCTAAGGACTCATCATTAATTTTTTTT